>OZ004600.1:127327793-127496483 GCA_963924605.1 Malthinus seriepunctatus | reverse complement strand
GTAAAATAGAGGGAGTTAGAGATAGATAAAGAGACTAATGAAATGAGAGAAAAACATATTAAAATAGAGAGAGTTAGAGATAGATTCAGAGATAAGGAGATAGATAAAGAGACTGATGAAATGAGCTAAAAACATAGTAAAATAGAGGGAGTTATAGATAGATAAAGAGACTGATAAAATATGAGAAAACATAGTAAAATAGAGGGAGTTAGAGATAGATAAAGAGACTAATGAAATGAGAGAAAAACATAGTAAAATAGAGGGAGTTAGAGATAGAAAAACAGACTTATATACAGAGACTGATGTAATGAGATAAAAACATAGTAAAATAAGGGGAGTTAGAGATAAATACAGAGATAAAGAGACTGATGAAATGAGAGAAAAACATAGTAAAATAGAGGGAGTTAGAGATAGATAAAGAGACTAATGAAATGAGAGAAAAACATAGTAAAATAGAGGGAGTTAGAGATAGAAAAACAGACTTATATACAGAGACTGATGTAATGAGATAAAAACATAGTAAAATAAGGGGAGTTAGAGATAAATACAGAGATAAGGAGATAGATAAAGAGACTGATGAAATGAGAGAAAAACAGTAAAATAGAGGGAGTTAGAGATACATAAAGTCTGATGAAATGAGAGAAAAACATAGTAAAATAGAGTGAGTTTAGAGACAGAGACAGAGATAAGGAGACAGACACGGAGATAAAGAGAAAGACAAAGAATGGGAAGAAGATAGATAGAGAGAGAGAGGGAGAGAGAGAGAGGGAGGGAGAGAGAGAGAGAGAGGTGGAAGCCCCAGAAAAAAAAGTCCAGGGGACTTTTTTTTCTCTATCTCTCTATCTCCGTGTCTGTCTCTTTATCTCCGTGTCTGTCTCTTTATATCCGTGTCTGTCTCTTTATCTCCGTTCTTGTCTCTTTATCTCCGTGTCTGTCTCTCTGTTTCTGTCTCTTTATCTTATCTCTGTATCAATCTCTAAACTCACTCTATTTTACTATGTTTTTCTCTCATTTCATCAGTCTCTTTATCTATCTCCTTATCTCTGTCTCTAAACTCACTCTATTTTACTATGTTTTTCTCTCATTTCATCAGACTCTTTATCTATCTCTAACTCCCTCTATTTTACTGTTTTTCTCTCATTTCATCAGTCTCTTTATCTATCTCCTTATCTCTGTATTTATCTCTAACTCCCCTTATTTTACTATGTTTTTATCTCATTACATCAGTCTCTGTATATAAGTCTGTTTTTCTATCTCTAACTCCCTCTATTTTACTATGTTTTTCTCTCATTTCATTAGTCTCTTTATCTATCTCTAACTCCCTCTATTTTACTATGTTTTTCTCATATTTTATCAGTCTCTTTATCTATCTATAACTCCCTCTATTTTACTATGTTTTTCTCATATTTTATCAGTCTCTTTATCTATCTATAACTCCCTCTATTTTACTATGTTTTTAGCTCATTTCATCAGTCTCTTTATCTATCTCCTTATCTCTGAATCTATCTCTAACTCTCTCTATTTTAATATGTTTTTCTCTCATTTCATTAGTCTCTTTATCTATCTCTAACTCCCTCTATTTTACTATGTTTTTCTCATATTTTATCAGTCTCTTTATCTATCTATAACTCTCTCTATTTTACTGTTTTTCTCTCATTTCATCAGTCTCTTTATCTATCTCCTTATCTCTGAATCTATCTCAAACTCCCACTATTTTACTATGTTATTAGCTCATTTCATCAGTACCTGTATATGTCTGTACTGGTCTAATTTCTTTAGAATTGTTTTTTTTTAAGAACTAAAGAGACTGTGGATAATAATTAAAGACTTATCTTCTCATCTGCCATACTCATCTGTTAATTTACCGTCTTTTTTTCTTACCTGTCTATCTCCTCTGTCGAGTAAAGAAGAACTCTTTGTGTTACAGAGTTATCCAGCTGGACTTTATTTCTTATGTACTAAGACTTCGTTTGCCTTTAATAAACTTACATTTTACTTTTAAAATCCAAATAGTACTGGTCTAATTTCTTTAGAATTGTTTTTTTTAAGAACTAAAGAGACTGTGGATAATAATTAAAGACTTGGATTTTAAGTGTAAGCGTAAGGCAATCAAGAGAATAAAGGAGTAGGAGAAGCAATATCTTTTTCAAGGTAATTGAAAAAGAAGAAGATTATTGAGAGAAATTCTTTAAGGGTGCTTTTATCTGTGGAAAAAAAGTCAAGATCTACATGAGTTTACTGTTTATTAAAATGAAAAAATACACAAAAATATCTTCTATTACCTATAATATACATATTTAATATAATTATGTGCACAAGAAAATTATAATAATATACTATTAATTAATTTCAATAATTAAATTCAAAACTAATTATTTGTAAACAATTTATTATTGATTGACGGGCCAACGCTTAGTAAATCACCAAAGCGAGATTCAAGAGACATAACAGTCCCTTTAATGATTCAGTCTTGTGTCCTAATCGATGTATGCAGCAGAAGTTAAAAATTGTAAAAATAGCTATACCATAAAATAAAAGATTAAGGGTTGCAGCCCAGGACATGGGTTGTAACAAGTCCACCCCTCGTTAGATTTGGAAAGAAATAACTGTAACAAATAAAGCTTGAGAAGTCATCGTTTGAGGAGTTCGGCTCATCAAGCGGTGACCCACAAGACATAATACATAATTAAAACAATAAATAATAACAAAATATTAATTAATATTAAAACTGGTAATGGCTGCTTATCGGGTAGCTGGTAGGTAGGTTGCGTCGCTTCAACCCTGCACCTTGTCCGAGAGAGTACGAGGGGTGGCACCCCCGTCCACCACTGGGGGTTGTCCTCGAAATTGTCGGTTGTTGCTCCTCCTCCTTAGTCTCTAATGCGCATGCGCGTGGGCTCCGTGTAGGAGTGCGCATGTGCGTTGACGCCGGGCGGGGAGGGGTAGGGGGGAGGGGACCGCCGACCCCCCTCCCACCTACCCCTCCCCGCCCGGCGTCAACGCACACCCACATTCCAACATGGAGTCCACGCCCATCGCCACATTAAAGACCACAAAAGAGGAACAACCTCCGACCAATTCGAGGACAACTCGCAGTGGTCTTAGAGGTTGCTTCCCCTCGCGCTCTCTTTAACGTGGAGAAGAGCTGTTGGAAGCAACTTACCTAGCTGCTACGTCTTCGCTAGCGATGACCAGTAAATAGGGGTAGCTACCCTCCTAAGCAAGCAATGAATTTAAATTGAAAAAAATTAATTAAAAAAAACTAATCGAGAGGTGTAGCTACCCTTCTACTTAAGTACAATCCAAAATAAATTAAAATTAAATTAATCCTCGTCCATTAAATCTCCTAATCCTCATGTTGGGTCCAAAACCAGAAGACACTGTCGGCTTGATAAAAATAACCATCTTTCTGAATCAAAGGTGGAATGTAATCTGAAACTAATTGAGATGTTAGTCTGATGTACCCATTTCGGACACAAGCTGAATCGTTAAAAGGACTTTTGCTTCTTAAAGTTACGTAGTAATCGCTCAATCATTACTTCCAATTAATTAATTTTTAGTAACCAATAATTAAAAATATTTTGATTCAAAATATCTTGAAATGTCTTAGATAAAATAACTTCAACTTGGTCCATTAAGTTTTCTAAAAATCCTCTTGATGTGGACCAAAAGACACTCTCACTGTCGACGATAGAACGGAAACTGAAATAAGATATGTTTTAGTATATGTTTCGATTAAGTAATTAATTTTTATTTTTCAATATAAATTAATTAATAATACATGCAGCATAGCAAAAAGCAAAAAACTTCTAGGGTGTCTTCTCTATTTAAAATTAATTAAAATTACTTACTTAAATTTTAGTAATTTTCGCCCAATGATTATTTCGAATTAATTAACTTTTAGTAACTAATAATTAAACATATTTTGATCCAAAATAGCTCGAAAGTAAATAAACTTAGGTAAAATAACTTCAACTTGGTCCATTAAGTTTTCTAAAAATCCTCTTGATGTGGACTAAAAGGCACTCTCACTGTCGACGATTGAACGAAAACTAAAATAAGATGTGTTTTAGTATGTATTTTAGGCATGTTTCGATTAAGTAATTAATTATTAATTTGCAATAAACATTAAATAAAAATACATGCAGGATTCAGCATAACAAAAAGCAAACAAACGTCTAGAGTATGTTCTATATTTAAAATTAATTAAAATAACTTACTTAAATTTTAGTAATTTTCGTCCAATAATTATTTCCAATTAATTAACTTTTAATAACCAATAATTAAACATAATTGGACCCAAAATATCTCGAAAGCGCTGTCAGTAAATAAACTTGGATAAAGTAACTTCAACTTGGTCCATTATGTTTTCTTTTAATCCTCTCGCTGTTCGGCAAAATGAAGAACTGTTAGTTACAAGACCATCTTTCAAAGTCGAAGATTTCAACAAAAACTGAAATAAGAAACATTTTAGTATGTGTTAGGCATAGTGAACCAATGATTATGTTCAATTAAGTAATTAATTTTTAACTTGTAAAATAAATTAATTAAAAACACAGGGTGTAAAAAAACATTCGTAAGTTTAAGAGCGTGTAGTACGCATTAAAATGAGTAAAAAAGTTAGATTTAGGGGTGCCCAATAACTGATGCCTACTTTTGGAGTTGTGGCCACTAACTCGAAAAGTATTAACTATTGGACACCTCTCAATATAACTTTTCTATAGATAGTAATATAACACCCTGTGTTAAAAAAATTAAGTACTTACTTAAATTTTAGTAGTTATCGCCCAATGATTATTTCATGTCTAGTGAGAACATAAACTTAGGTAAAATAACTTCAACTTGGTTCATTAAATTATCTTGTTATCCTCTTGATTTCGGTGAAAAGGCACTGCCTTTTACGGGATCATCTTTCCAAGTCGAAAATCAAACGAAATCTGAAATCAGAAAAATTTTAGTATGTATTAGGAATGTTTCGACACTGGATTCAACCAATGATTATTTTCAATTAAGTAATTAATTTTTAATTTGCAAAATAAATAAATTAAAAAAACTGGAGGGGAAGCAAAATGCTTCGACAAACTTCTAAACGTTTTCTATTTAAAATTAAGCACTTATTTAAATTTTAGTAGTTATCGCCCAATGATTATTTCCAATTAATTAATTGTGCAAATGAAAATATTAATTAAATAAAAGTATTTGTTTCAAAATATCTCTAAAACCCTGTGAGAAAAACATTATAGATAGATACTTACAATAACATCATCTTGGTCCATTAGAATTTCTAGTAATCGTCTTGTTGTGGGGACAACAGGCAGCGTCAGTTAAGGGACCATCTTTTCAAGTCAAAAGTTGAATGGAATCTGAAATTGAGACATGTTTTAGTATTATGTCACCACACAGACTGAATCGTCAGAAGCATTAGTCACTAGTGCCTTTTACAATATTTTATACTCGTTTAATTTACATGGCCATAATCAACCAATGATTATTTCCAATTAATATATTCATTTGCAAAATTAATTAATTAAATAGAATTATTTCTAAAGTCACTAGTGCCTTTTATATTTATGGGATCAATTTTCTCACCAGCTTTCACTTTAAATATTTTCAACAAGAAACCACAAAAAGGGAAGGTATTTTCTGGAATATTTATCGCTATTTAGTAAATTAATTTAATTAGTTAAGGGGAGTTATCTTAAAATTCTTGAAGAAATTAGTTAAATGTTTAATGGTTAAGAGATATTTTACATAAAGTGAGAAGGTTATTAACTAAAGCCCGTTTTGCAAATAGCCCAAAACTTAAGAAATTATTAACTTTAAAAATACTTATTATGTATTTGTAAAATATCCCTTACACTTATATACCCTTAAAAAGGCAAAAAGTACTTGCATTAGTTTTTGTTAATTTTCTTGTAATCCTCGATTCATTGATCCTTGTATTTATTCCGGTATAGAGGGCACTTCACGAACGATCTTTACTACTCCACAGTTAAAGGAAAACTAAAATCAATTACGAAATATTTACTATAATACACACAAAGTGATTCATCAAAAATTTAATGTTATGATCCATTTTTATTTATTTTTATTTTCTTTTTACAAAATTTATTATTATGCAAGGTAAATGCTTATCGCTACATTATACTGGATGTTGAAAAGAATAGATTACTATGGATTTACATAATAATTTAAATTAGTTAAATGTTTAATTATTGTTAAGAGATGTTTTACATAGTAAGAAGTTCATTAACGAAAACCTATTTTGAAACTAGCGCAAACCCTAGTACATACGAAGGTTTTTGTGAGTATTTTCTCTTATTTGCGTGGAATTCCCCCGTCTTCCCCTAAACGTAGTAATGAACTCTTAAATATTACTTGCCAAAAATTTATTACAAATACTTTCACTTCCGTTAAAAATAATTGATTGATTTGATCATTAACAATTAATTGTATTTTTTAAATAATTTACCGACTCGGTAATTCTAGTTATTTTCATATTTTAGGCAATTAATGAATGACCGACTCAATCTAACTAATCACCAGGTAATTGCATTAATGACCTACCTACAAATTATTGATTATTTTGACTCGATGTAAGAATTTGTTATAAAAAGTTATTTTTTATGCTTTTTGTTAAATTAATGGCTACGTCTTTGAAGCACTACCTGATTTAAAATATTTTGTAATTTTTTTAACAATCTAAATATTAGGGAATTAAAACGCTTTTAATTTATTCAATAATTGGAGACGTTATATCATAAATCTTACTTACCAATTTTTTTAGCCGTTTCGTTGGGAATGCAACTGGCAGCTTAATTTCCACGATTGCAATTCCAATTGCAGGATTTTCGTTTAAGTAGCAACTAATTCGCACAGCCATGGTAGTATTGACAATATTGTTCTTGTAATCCTTAAGTTCTGGTGTTAGATGCACTGGCACTAGAGGAGCGATCCTTCGAAGTCAGAAGCTCGATAGAAACTAAAATAAATTATGAAATACTTTACTATAAATGACACAGAGTGAATCATTAAAAGTATCAAATACATTATCTATTGTTGTGCCTTTTGAATTTAAACGCAAGTCACGAAATATTATTTTTTTTTATTCCTGTAAAAGTTGATTGTTTATTTGTTACTAAAAGCTTGGCAGAATAAAAAAATAACGTTTTAATTTAAAATTGCTGTTATTTTATTATATGCCTAAATATTAATTAATTTAATTTTGTTTATCAATAATCCTTAGAAGTAAATTAAATAATGCAAATAATGTAATTGAAATTTAAATTTTCCCTTAACGTTTTGCTTCAATACTCGTGTGTTATTGGTAGATATTTCTTTAGTGGTAGGAAATAAGTGGGAAAAAGTTAATAAAAGGACGATTTTCGCCATAAGTTCAGATTCTTATCTTATCAAGCAGTAACACAGATCAGCAAATTTTAGAAAAATAAGGGCTACTCTTGTGAAAATCAGCTTGCGATTTTTTAATTTTTTTGTTTAGAAGTTGTTCTTTACAAAAATAAGTATTTCTACCGAAAGTTATTATTATTTATTAATTAATTTCCTAATTAAGGGTAAAAATTTAAATAATGTGATCAACAATTATTTTGTAATTTAAGTTAATTGTAAATGCTTACCTTAATATTAAGTTCAAAGTTCTTAAAAATTTTTGAAAACATCAACAACTATAAATTTTGTACATTAATAAATTCAATTTTATACCCTTAATTTTACAGTTCTTGATTTTCAACTTTATAGGAACTTAGAACAATTAATATTAGGAACGACTTCCAATTTCCAATAAACAAATTCAAAAACTCAAGTTGATTTTCAACAAGGGTATATTCAAAGATCCTAGGTTCAATCCCTTCGCAATAGTAAAATTAATAAAATCCCATTATACTAATTTCAGTACTGAATTCAGGACTAAAAAAAATGTGTAGAAAAATAACTTTGAAATTTTAATGTTCCAAATTATTTTATTAAAAAACGTCAAACTTCGATAATTTTAACTAAAAAGTATCCTCCTATTTTTTTTTGTTCCTGAATTCAGCATTGAAATTAGTATGAAATTAGTGGCATTGGCATGCAGTTCTAAGCTGTTATTTCTTGAGACTGCTTAAAGGTTTTCAGAATATACAGGTTGATTGTTTTAAGTGGTACTAACATTGGGATCTCGGAAACCGTAAGAGTTACAAACTTGGTTAAATTAGCAAAAAGTTGCACATTTTGATGATCTTTAAGAATCCGTTTAGAAAATTCAAAAATCCAAAATGGTTTCCGAGATAATGCAGAAAAACGGAAAATTGGAAATTTTGTTTTACGACTGTAGTTTCAAAATGACGTACTTAAGAAAAAAAATTCTCGGGAAAAATTTTCAGGAAATCAAAAAATCTATCAAACGATACCAAACTCGATTTTTTATCACATCGATGCTAAGCGTCGCGACGTTCAACTTTTTAGTTTCTTATGGGGGCCTATCATTTTTTTTATCAAATATTACTCAGTAGGCTTGTCTAAATTGGGATACCAAACGACAACTTTTTATCTTATACTTTTCTTAATTTTCAAAACTTTTTAGGTTGTCATGTTACGTAATGTTAATATTTTACTTTATGTTATTTTTTACGATGAAAAATAACGATTAAAACTTAGTTTTTAATGTTTTAGAGATGTAATTTAATCAGGAAATAAAATTTCATTACTAAGATTTAATAAATAACAATTTGATTTATTTTTATTTCCAGCTCAACTTACTTTTCTAAAAACTTAAAAGCTAAGTTTTAATCGTTATTTTTCATCGTAAAAAATAACATAAAGTAAAATATTAACATTACGTAACATAACATAACCTGAAAAGTTATTAAAATTATTAAAAGTACAAGATAAAAAGTTGTCGTTTGGTATCCGAATTAAGACAAGTAATATTTGCAAACAAAATGATAGGTCCTCCATAAGAAAATAAAAAGTTGAACTTCGCGACGCTTAGCGTCGATGTGATAAAAAGTCGAGTTTGGTATCGTTTGATAGCTTATTTGATCTTCTAAAAAATTTTCGAGAAAATTTTTTCCTTAAGTACGCCATTTTGAAACTACAGTCGAAAAGCAAAATTCCGAATTTTCAGTTTTTCTGCATTATTTCAGAAACCATTTTAAATTTTGGAATTTTCTAAACGGATTCTTAAAGATCATCAAAATATGCAACTTTTTGCTAATTTAACCAACCTTGTAACTCTTACGGATTCCGAGATCCCAATGTTAGTACCACTTAAAAAAATCACCCTGTATTGTGTATTCTGTATTCAGTATCGACGTCAAAAAACTTCAGGGATGATAGAATAAGTCAATACAATCATTTTTTGTTATGTGATATCGGAGCCGCAGATACTTCATAACCTCGTAATTCCCCTTTAAAACTTAAGGGTGAAATGAGGTTTTTTGCAAATATTTAAAAAACTATTCTACCGAATTGTTCACTACTTCACCACGAGTCACTCTAATTATTTCACTTTAAATACTAGAAGAAAAATTTGATATCTCGCTCATGGGGGGTTCCGTTAGGGACGTTAGGGTGGATTAAGAAGCGTCAGAGCCCCGCATAAAATTAACAAAAAATGTTTATATTGGCTTATTCTGTAATCTCTGTAATTTTCTGAAGTTGATACAGAATAACCCTGTATCTGGTAAACTAGGAGTTTGCAACAGAAAAATGGGGTGATCGTAATCAGGCCCATTTTTTGGGAATAAACTATTTGAGTGCTACCAAATACAAAGATCTGGTTGGCTGCCGAAAGCACTGGCTTAAGGATTCAGGACTGTTAATAATAAACTTCTAATTGGTGAGGAGGGCGGGAAACTCATTTGAGACGGATCCCAAAGTAAAATCTTACTTTTAATATACAAAGTAGTTACTTTGGCAGTGGTATTGTTGTATTGTGTATATATACATATACCGAGTGCCCACGATCAAAGCGGAACATAGCCAGTTTACATAGGGAATTACTTTTGCAGTTTGCTGCTCACCAGCTTCATCTACAAGATCGGTAATGATATCTATTGAAAGAGAATTATTTTCTGAATCTGTTGATACCAAATACTTCTTAATTAATAACTTTTTTAACATTAAAGAAGTAATTTAAATATTTTGAAAAACTATGAACAGCCATGAAGAAATGTCAAATTGTCAAAATAAATTAATAAAATTTTAAAATTAGCTGGAGAGAATACCGATAATAATATTATACAAGACTTCTTAAAATAGAAACTGACTGAAGGTAAATTAAACTTTATTCATGGTGTATCTAGTATCTAATCGTATTTTCATAAATTTTAGAAGAGAAAACAGCTGTGGGATTAATAATTTTTCCTCGCCTATTGGGGAAAAATTATAGTGTTAATGTTAAAAGAAAATCAAAGAAGATTAAGTTGAAACCATCTAAACTAGAAACTCAGAAGAGTTTCTTAACGCACCAGAAGTCTGCAAAGGACGTACAACCCTACCTAGAACAATAGATTTTTTGCACATAGTTTGGCATTGAATTTTTGCAGCTAATACATAAAAATCTAAAAATGTCAAAAATTGTCGAATATGAGGTTTTTCGGAATCTCCGATGATATAAGATTTCAACCCCTTGAATATTTGTAGAATTTGTAGATTAGTAGAATAACTTTTAGTTTTTTTTTTTAAATTTGTATTTGTTTATGTTTAATTTTTAAATAAACTGATAAAGTAACAAACTCGTTTTTATCACAATGGCAATAATGGATTGTTAAATTAATAATTTTATTTTTTTACAGTGACAATAATCCATTGTTAAATTCATAGTAATCCTATAAAGTTTTTTTCCATGGTTATTGTAACAATAGGTGCTTTCCATTTGTTGAAAAGTACAGCTCCGAACAGTACCCTACTGAATATTTATACAGTATGGGTACTGTTCAGAGCTGTACTTTTCAATAAATGGAAAGCACCTAATAGCATATAGTTTCTAAAACAATATAAGATATAGTTAATACAACTACATTTAAGTGTTAATATAACAGAAACGGTAGTGCCTATACCGACAAGGTACTATTGTTGCATTAACAATTTTTTTTTTTGCATCAAATACTTTTTTATTATACTTGCATTATAATCTGCCAATTTCACACTAAAAAGCGTTCATAAAATCGTCTTTATAGCACAAGTGTTCTATAAAGTCGTCTAGGTAACAACAATAATATTAACTGTTGTGCGACTGTTCTCCAATGTAAACACAAAGCATCTCTGTGGTAACAAATATATCCAAAATCGGCATGCTTAATTTTCAAATTTTAAATACAGATTTTTTCTCTTTTATAGAGGTTTCAGTTGCAATTATAATAAAAAATAGCGTATAATACTCGTGTATAAGTAGACTTTATCGCATACGCGCCGTTACAAGCAAGCTCGTGCTTGTAATTTTCGTCACTAATGCGATAAAGTCTTTCTTATAGACATGTAATATAATATACTATTTTTTCAGTGATATTTACGTAGATTGCGATTAATTTTTTTAAGTTGAACCTTGGCGATATTCATCGCTGAAGTCTTCACAAAAGCGTTTATCTCTTCTTTTTAACGTTTACCATTTGTCTTCAAAAATATTTGTACTATAGTGTAGATAATAATTTCAAAATTTTTTTTTGAAGTTTTGAGTTTTTCCAGGAAGCTAAAGAATATGGCTTCCATTGACTTTACAACAACCTTTTTGTTGTAATAATTTCTAAAATTTAAGTAAAAGCTTTTGCCACCATACGGCTCGTGTCGTAAATTCATTCTTGTGGGTAATGAGCTCTATATCCGCTTGTTGAATAATATACTATTAAAACATAATTAGAAGTTACTTTTTGGACGTACTGTATATTCTAATAAAAAATGATGACCTTAAAATAATTGTATAAAAGGAGTTGCTTTCAAATCGATTCCAAATTAGCTGAAGATGAAATTCGTTGTTACACTTGGTATTTTATTCCTGTGCATGGTAGTTGCAGTTAGTGGTGCTAATAAAAAATTACCATCTGATGGTAAAAGTAAGTTTGCTAGTATTTCTTCCGAAAATCGTTGCTATACTTAATATTTTATTCTTCTACATTGTAGATCCATTTCATCAAGATAATTGGTGGGAGAATCTTGGACGTAAGTATTTTTTAAATGTATAAAAAAAGATTAATAATTAAAATTGGGCGTATTATACAATTAAATACTGTATATTGTTCAGGAAGCAAAAATCGAGTAGTCAGGTCCGATTACACCACGTCTCTTTAAATCTACTGTTTATGCATTCAAGCCAAGTTTAATTGGCTTGCAACAGAAAAACTGCCCCTTAAAAATTTAGGATGGTAAAATTAACTATTAGTGAGCTACTCGAAAAAGCTTTTAAATCTTTTTATTAGTAATTAATAGGTAACCGAAATTGACTTCAATCTTTTCTATTTAGAGGAAGGCAGAGCATGCCAGCCGCCAGCCGACGCTACAGCTTTCCAAAATTCCGTCTGCAGAAGACCAAGCAGGTGCAATAGGCGATTTGATTATGGTAGTCTTTCATGTGATCCCGGGCTAGTATGTTGTTATTTGTGAATGTTAAATTAATTCAATAAATTGCATTGCATTTACAACGAATGAAGTTATCGCTTAAAATTTGTATTTCATGTACTTTACTGCTTAAATGATAAAGATTTGAAACTTTCGTTATCTATTATTATTTCTTTCGAATTTCATAAAAATCAACCGAATGTTCGATGACGTAGCATTTTCTACAGTGAACTCACCTACTATTTATAAGTGTCTGGCGGGTTTACATTTTAAATATTGTAAAAATGTTTAAACAAAGTCAGACATTACAGGAGGATTAATCTTAAAATAGTTATTGTTATCATTTTATAAATGGCAAAGCAGCGCAAAGTAGAAGCTGAGATAAAAGTCGCTAACACCATTAAGGGCGGAAGATACTCGCAGAAATTGTAGAACTTAATCAATTTTTTCTGGCTTATAAAAATTTATTTTCATAAATTGATGATGTGAGGAATGTTAACTAGGGCTGTACTTAATATTTGTAAAATATAAAAGTCATAATCATTATAGTTTAAGAGATAGATTTTTAGACATTTACGGCCTTAATATTAGTTCAATTAAATCCGCGTTTAAATCATGTTATAGAGAATCTCTCATTCTAGGGTATGACATATTTTATAATTTTATTTATTATTATGGAACTTGTATAATGCAATTTTATTGGAATTTTATATGTCTCTATATACAAAAGTAGTCACTGTATCTTACCTAATTGTCAAATTTGTTTCAAATTTTGTTAATACATGGACGTCATCATTATGTCAGGATATAATTTTAAAATTTTGTATTTAGTGGCTAATTAAGGCTGTATTTATCCAAAATAGTTTAATAAAATATTGGGGTACTAAATAAAGTAGTGCGGCAGAGGTCTGTAAAGGATAGAAGAGTACACAAATTTCGGCACTTTACCTGCAAAATAAGGGACATAATCCTTTTGTCAGTGCTCATTTTCTAAACTTAAACGCCTACAATAAAAGCGTATTTTACTTTCAATTTCTTATTAAATGTAAATACTTGAAAAGGTACTAAGTAGATTTGGTAGATGATCAATTATAGAGCGCGGATTTCTAGCTTATATTAAAAACTTATATTTAAAAAAAAACACCAATATTTTCATCTAATTCAAGGCCAATTAAATAAATATTAGATAGAACTTATTGTGACTTAATTTTATATACAGATTTAGATATACAAGTGATTAGAATTTTAAAAGACGTGGATTTTTGGAATAACGTTATGTTGCCAAAATTAAATAAATTTTTTCTTAATTGCATGCTACCGGAGCTGGCTGATCCGCTAATTCCTCGAGGTTTAAAAGCTAGGGATTCAGAGCTAATAAAAAATGCTCAAAAGAAGAAGAAACAAAAAATTTTATAATTTCATTCAGTTAGATCTCCCTACTCTGGTAAACTCGCGAATCTGCAAAATTGCGAATTTACAGGAGACAAAAAACGAAAAACAAAAATTTATCGGTGTCTGTAAAATTCATTTTATTTCATTTCTATCTATGATATTTTTGAGAGATTTAGCGTATTCGTGAGTTTATTGTAGTCAAAAACCAAGATTTATGCAGTTTTTAGAGTTTAAAATAGCTGTATCTACAAGTAACGGAATAAGATACAAATTTGAAACTTCAGTATTATGTGCATTGGTCCTCTACCATTCAAATCCACTATCAAACTCAATTTCGCCAAATTTGCAGATCTGCGAGTTTGTCAGAGTGAGGACGATATGGTTCATTCTTTTACAAACCGCACGGATTCCAGGAAAAAAATTGACTTCTTCAAGTGTGATAAAAAAAAATTTTTCTGTATCTTTCAACAAATTTAATTTCAGGATTTCAGGATTTTGCTGACTATTTCACTAGAGTGTATTATAGCGACAATAAAATCAAGTATTCAGGTGACAAAACAAGTACCTTGGCAAAACTAACAACATGGAATCTCAGCGACAATTTTTTTGACGTTTTAAACGTTCAAGTCAGCTTGGAAATTAAATCATTGTCAATCATTGTCAAACTGACATTTTTGAATCGCATTGCGTTTTGCAGTAAAAAATAAGTTTTTTAAGTGAAATTAGACTTAATTTTTCTCTCGTAAAATAGTCATGTCGAATACCACTCAAGATAAAATTTTGTAGGCAAAATTGTTCTCTTGTAAGTATTCAAGTTTGTTTCTTTTTGACAATTTCCCTCATGACATTTAATTAAAAATCACTCGCCGTACGGCTCGTGATTTTTTGACAAATGTCATTCGCGAAATTATCAAGCAACAAACTTTCATAACAATCGAACAATTTTGCCGACAAAATTTTATCTCTAGTGGTATTATATATGAAAAAATTTATTTTCGAAAATATTCACATATGAATTTTCGATAATTTGCTGGATTTTTTCCATTCTTATCATACTTGAAATTTATTATCTCCAGTTGTACTGATCGGATCAATGCGCCCAGCGCTCCAAAATATTTAATAACTTCGATCTAATAGAGACTCCACTTTTTTATAAAATTATTTTTATAGATTAGAGAATAAGGAACAACATGATATTTTTTCCAATTAATTTAAGTTGGGGGCGATATTGTTAAAACTATTTAAACAATTAAATTGTTATTATTTTTCATTTGTTAACAAAAAAATTTTGTTTAATACACTTCTAAAGCTAACATAATGAAGTGTAAAATAAAAAAAACGACATTGATCCGATCAGTACAACTGGAGATAATAAATTTCAAATATGATAAGATTGGAAAAAATCCAGCAAATTATTGAAAATTCATATGTGAATACTTTCGAAAATAAATTTTTTCAGCAAAATCCTGAAATAACGGATCAAGTAATTTTATGAATATAGGCTATAAAAAATTTTGGGCGATTCTAAAATGTCAAGTTTAAATTGGTGTGCGGTTTGTAAAAGAATGACCCATTCTTGTTTCTTGTTGTACTTTATTTTTATTTTATTCTAAATTTTAGGTGTGTATGTAAATCATAATAAAATTATCTATATCCAGCAATTTATTTATTATAATTCATTAATTTCATTAATCAAATTTATCCATTTCACTATTAAAGTGAAATTAAATTAATGTTACTTATTGATCCCTATTTTTATTATTTTTTTTTATAAATTTTTCAGGTACTAGGATCTTTAATAAAAAAAACTTTCTATGTAGTTGTCATATTTTTTCTTTTTAATTTACGTTTCGATCCCGTATCCGGGATCATCATCAGAATTGATTTGAGTCAGATACATTTTTTTATGTTTCTTTTGACTTTCACAATTTACATATTAATAAAATTTTTTTTTACATATTAAAATTAGACAAATTTACATATTAAAAAAATTACACATTAAAATCAATCAAACATTCACATTCAATGTGTAATTTTTTTAATATGCAAATTTGTCTAATTTTAATGTGTAAAGAAAAATTTTTTTTAATATGTAAATTGTGAAAGTCAAAACAAACATAAAAAAAAATGTATCTGACTCAAATCAATTTTTACTTTACAAAAAGTAAAGTGAATGTTTGATTGATTTTAATGTGTAATTTTTTTAATATGTAAATTTGTCTAATTTTAATGTGTAAAGAAAATTTTTTTTAATATGTAAATTGTGAAAGTCAAAACAAACAAAAAAAAATGTATCTGACTCAGATCAATTCTGATGACGATCCCGGATACGGGATCGAAACAATTAAAAAGAAAAAATATGACAACTACATAGAAAGTTTTTTTTATTAAAGATCCTAGTACCTGAAAAATTTATAAAAAAAAATATTAAAGTGAAATAAATATATCTGATTATTTCAATTTTCCATTTATAATAAAATTCCCACCCAAAAGCTAAAATCAAAAATGATTACGAGTACATTCTGTTTATTTTTACATCATTTTAATTCATTTTCAGAACTAAAATTAGTTGAGAAATTCAGAAATGTAAACATTGGCATAAAATTATAATAAAATTAATACCATGATTGATAATAAAACAGTTTTAATTTATGTTTGATAATGGCATAAACACGGGTAGTTACTTTCACTTTTCTTTAGACAATAATTATACAATGCAAAATCTATTGAACCCCCTTTATAGTACACAAAAGATGTACTACCTGTTTGTTGATTTTGTTTTCTTTATTGTTATTGGTACCAGTTATGTATTTCTTTATTATTTTATGCTACGTGACCTCCTACGATATTGACGAAGCACAAAAAAGCAAGTAAGTTGTGTTGCCTATTTTAAATTTTTAAGTTGTTACGATTTCAGGTAGAGTATCTTCCGTCCTTAAGACCCGTTCACGCACACAGGCTTACCTGTACAGGCCACCTGCACAGGTCAAAACCGAGCGTGGGGACATCGTTCAGGCCGCCTGCACAGGGTGCCCTGCAAAATCACTTGAAATTTACATGACAAAATTCTGTAGGTTCTCACAGTTACAGTGTTATGGTGGGTTCTTATTAGGACAGTGGCGTTTTGAATTTTTGATCGATTGTTAATATAGATTTCATAGATTTAAAAGAATTTCGATCTAATAGAGACTCCACTTTTTTGTAAAACGAGTGTTATAGATAAAAGAATAAGGAACAAAATGATATTTTTTCCAATTAATTCAAGTTGGGGGGCGAGCATGTTAAAAATATTTAAACAATTAAATTGTTATTATTTTTCATTTGTTCACAATAAAAAAAATTTGTTTAATACACTTCAAAAGCTAACGTAATAACATGTAAAATAAAAAAAAACGACATTGATCCGATCACTATACAACTGTAGATAATAAATTTCAAATATGAGAAGATAGACAGAAGATAGATATTACAGAAGACTGTAAAAAAAATGTGTGCGTTTTGTAAAAGAATGACCCATACGTACGTAATTTTAATTTTCGGTGATGCGCCGTTTTCCCCAAAATCGTGGCAATTCGGAATTACATTTTTGTAATTATTTTGGTTATAAAAAAAGTTGCGGAAAAATTAAAAAATACATCTAATAGTGTTATTCAAAAGTTTTTTGCATGTGCCCTTTTTGAATTCTCTGGCACTTTAATTTTTTGAGTCGCCATTTTAAACAAATAGGAATAAGTACCAGACTGGATTTTATTTCATATTAAAGCCCATTTTCTCTAGTATTTTATAGAACAGTTAGATCAAAATCGACCTCTACGTTTTTCAGTAAAATTGAAAATTGTATGACGTAATTTTTTACATAGGATGTAATTTAAAAATATCATAGTTCGCGTTGTCAGTGTTTTTCTATTAACAATAAAATGAAGATATGGCTGTGTATGTTGGGGAGGACACTTTCTTGAACAAATTATTTCAGTAAACTTTTCTTCTATTTGTATTGGTTTTCATTTTAAAGCGTCTGTAATAAGTTTTTGGCCACCCTTTATATGATTAGAAGAATTCGACTGTTCTTCCACATTTCGCTTCTAATATTAACCATTTCGGAGGCACGACATGCTTCAACAATATCTCGTACTGTCGCTATACCTAAAAATATTTCAAAAATATTAAATGAAGTTAATAAGTTATTAACAAATAAACATAATGACAAATTGAACATTCAAATTAGGATTCTTCTCCAAAGTTTAATTTTTGTCTCAAAATTACCCATCGATTATTTCATAATCTACGGTGAATATCAATATATACGTGTATTTCAAAATCACCCTGTATATCAATACCACTCCAACGAAACATTTTATAGAGGGTGTAAACTAAAAAATTATTTTTCCCAAATAGAGTAGAAAACACTGCAATGCAGAGTATCTACTTTAGTGTTTTAGTGTGGAGTGTACTCCAAAAATATCCCCTACTATTATAAGTAAACATTTTTTTGCAGGAGTAGTATTGGAGGGTCTTTTGAGACATTTGTTTAGTAGGACATAATTAATTGTGTTTATTGATTTTCAATCTCTACTTATATTTGAAGCTTTTTAGTCTAAATTAATTAGAGGAGCAGAAAATTACGAAAGTATGCTTTTACATATTAAATCTCTATGAGCGACAACCGTGGTCACCTAGTCACCATTCATTGCTGGTGCTGTACCACTGGTGGTGAATAAAGATAATTTACCGGGACAAACTTGCTTATCTTGTGGTCTAAAACAGGAGCGACAGAAACATCAGCACCAGTGTAAATAAAAAAATTTATGAGACGTTCCAGAGAGTTCATTGACAGTGTTGGGTCTAACTGACCCTGTATCATCTCTTACAGACTCTCTAATTCCTATACTATCCGATACGCTATGCTAACTTCAATTAGTTAAAAAAAATTTAATTATTTATTTCTTTACGCGTAAAACAAATCTATAATTTCTATAAAGACAGTTTTGTTGGTGGTAAATTCAATCAATTTATTGAATTTCCTTCATGCATGGCATTCATACATTTTCTCAGGATGCAGAACATACCAGCCCTTTATTACAGTATAGATCTGGAACAATTTGAACAGGAGTTCTACAGTCGGGTCTGCAGATGCCATTGGAGTAAGCCGGATAGTCAGCTGGAATGAGGCACGACCCGCCGAAATCTTAAAAAAAAGAGTGGAATTGGAATGGAAGAGTTAAGAGAGTCTCTTTTCCTGATCAGATAAGAATTGTGTATATCCTGTTTTAAAGATCGACTGATAAACCGAATCACTCGACAGTTTTTATTAGACGATATATTATGTCTGATCGTAGCAAATCGACATAACCGTTATAATACATAACGGGCATAATCACTAATGATCAGTTTTTTAAAATAACCGTTTTTTGGTCGGAGTACGTCTAGTCATTAGTCAAGGCAGTATTAGAAAATCAAAATCTCAAAAATAAGCAAAATAGAAACGGATGAATACAAATACGAGTAAACTGTTACCTCCATCTCTCGCAGCTGAAACTACAGCTACAGCGTACAGGAAAATACCAAGTAGAGCGATTATTTTCATTTTGAAATAATTTTAAATCGATATGAAAGAAACTCTGCTTTTATATAACCATTTTAAGACTACTTTTTTACTAGAATATACAGTACGTCCAGAAAGTAACATGTTGGTAACTTTTTAAAATTATTTTTTTATTGAAAATCCTCACGACACTAAACGACAAGGGTTCAATTCTACGTTTAGGTGCACCTAGGCCTATCATTCGCCTAGGTTCGTCTTTCTAATATAAACAAAGAATAATATATACGGTTTAACCTGACTGATTTCTAAACATAACTAAAAACTGTATAATTTAATACTAGTTTTAAATAAAATTCCTTGAATACAATAAATCACAATACAAGTAGATATTTTAATTTAATTTTTTTAAGTGTTCCCACAAATAAGACTAAAAAAGCACTAAAATGTCAAGATCAAAATAATTAAAAACTTCAAGATGTTTGAAATAGTAGGTACTTTGTTTTATTAGGAGAGAAAGTAAAGTACTTTTGTGTGACAAGACTGTGTTGAGCTGATGAGCGAGCGAGTCCGGTAGGTAATACAGGCGAGTCACACAAAACTACCTTCACTCTGTATAAAACATTGTATTTTTTCTTCAAACGTAAAACTAAAAATTTTTAATTTTGAAAAAGCGCCATCTCTTACTTGTCGCGTGTCAATTACTTGTAGTTCAATTGTTAAATATATTTTAAAATTAACTTTAGCTTGTAAAAAAACTAATTATTAAACGAACAAATTATAAAGGAAAATTTAAAAAACATTAAATTTTTTACATTAAAAATGCTTAGAAAACATTAGGTTGAGTTAAGATTGGGTTAAGATTTTACTTTATCTGTTTAGACAGAGAAAAGTACTTTGCTGACAATTTTTCCTGTCTCGGCGGAAAAGTTAAACTTCACCGTTACCTATTGAGTAAAGAAAAAGTATTTTGTCTGAGAGCTTTTCCTGCCGAGGTGGAAAGTTAAACTTCACCCTTACATATTGAATGACACAAAGCCGACTTTTTTGACGTTTGCAGAAAAATAGGTTTTACACAATGTATTGTGGGGCGTCTAAATTGTTTTGCTATGCTAGGTTCGCTTTACTCATGTAAACAAAATAAAAGATAGATCATTATTTTTTCCGATTGGGACCATTACCAGCGGGGTCCAAGTTTCTTATGTAAAATACACAGGTTTTTTGGATATTACGGTATAAAATGTTTTTCTTCGACTAATTTGAGATCTAAAAATCTGTAATTTGGTAGATAACATGTTGATATACAAACAAACGTATAACTATTACATTTTACCCTAAAAATATGTATTGGTCATTCCATTTCATCAGAAACTTTTTATGGACAAATAGTACCTGCAAAAGCTAGAAATACCCAAATAAAACCGAATAACATTGACAAACGTCTACAGTGGTTTCGTGGGCCCAAAATAGGACATTAGCTCATCTTGCAATTTTATCAAAAAATGCATCCCCAAAAATTTGTAGACTCTTAAATTGGGGTTAAAATTTAAAGAATCGCTTTATCTCCAAAAGCACAACAAATATTTTAATGATTTTAATACAGTAGGCTTATCTTATAAAAGTCATCTTGTGGTAAAAATTTTATAAAAAGCGCACCACTAGAACTACCTCTTCAGGGGGTGGAGCTAACTTTGAACCCCTAAAAGACTAGTTTTTGCTAAAAAAAAAGTAAGTTTGTTTATTTTATGAGTTTGTTTGCCCATGAACGTTTTCGTTCATAACGCTTCGCTTCGCCTTGCAAATGCAAATTTTCTTGCCCAACAAAGTTCCACTTTTAATCCTAATAATACAATATACTATTTTTATGATGTGGATATTTTCTAAAAATTATTTGGAGTTGATTATTTGGGAATAAGAATTAAAATTCACAAGTAGGCCGAATAAGCAGCACCCTAGTGTACATGTGTACACTTTCATGAAGATCTCATAAATTCGGATCTTTCCCAACAGAACATAAATGGTACAAAAAGGGGTGTCCCATGGGTGGTTTTGGTACTGATTTCGTTTCTTATTGATATAAAAAAATTTGCTTTTGAACTTTGCTAGGTCAAAGTCGATCATATTCTGTTAAAAATTAACTTTTATATTTTCGGTTAGGTCAAATAAGCTTTTGGGAATTCAGGATCCTGTTTAATTTTGGGGGATGTATTTGAATAGCCAACTGTTCTTGAGTAAACGCATTCAAATATTCTGTAGAACTTTGAACAAGAATATTAAGGTACTTGAAATATTCGTTACTGGTATAGAGCCACACTCCAGGATAGTGGAGTGTCTGGAGTATACAGGATTATTCAAACTGGATTACTCCTATAGAGATCTCGTAAACTGTAAGAGGTAAATAAGTTGATTAAATGCAAATTGGATAGCAAATAATATTCAATATTTTATTTTATTTTTGAGTTTAGCAGACGTACCAAAAAATATTATTTATTATTTAAAATTTTTGAGTTGTGTGATGATGGGTGATGATAATTCAAAATCGAAACTTTGTTTCTCTTATAGTTTCTGAGATCCCTATAGTGGCAATCCAATTTGAATAACCCTGTATAGACAACTACAAAAATATTGTTATCAAGCACAGAATGTTAACCTTTATATGTTTACATTGCTGTACGTTTTTGTGAATTTTCAATCTCTATGACCGAAAGGTCCTGGCACCACCCTGTAGATTATTGTTTAACTAAAAGATATTAGCAGCATTGCTTAATTTTAAAAAATGGAAAATGGTTATTTCTGTCTAGAAGTGCTAAAAGTGTCATCACGTTACATATTAATTAAATTCCAAGAATTTCGATTATTAGCTTGAAAATTTTATTATTTATTTCTTTACACGAAAAACAAAATAATTTCTATCGAATACAGTTTTCTTGGTAGTAAATTCAATACAATTTATTGAATTTCCCTCATACGTTATGCTCAAGATTTACTTAAAATGCAGAACATACTAGCCCTTGATTACAGTATAGATCTGGAACAATTTGAAGTCGAGTTGTCTGAGTTGTACAGTCGTATCTGCAGACGCCCTTGGCGGAACCCTGATAGTAATCTGGGTTGTTGCATGGACCGCCAAATTCTGTAAATATAATAGAATTCAATTTCAGTTGTTATTTGTTATTCCAAAAACGGTCAAATCTTTTTTTTGCTTCCTAATCAAATCAATAATCCCCATACGTCCTACGTTAAACCCCATAGCTCTAATCAGCCGATATTATGTCTAAGGGCGGTTTCTACCAACTCTGATTAACTAGTTAACCATGGTTACTGGGAATCGCCCTAATCGTAGCAAATTAACTTGACCGTCTTCCAAATCATAGATAGTCTGCAAAGACCTTTAAACCTTATACTACTTTATACCTACATCTTAAAATTGTTTGTATAATATGCAAATATTAAAAATCTTAAAAATAAGCAAACTTGTGGTGCAAAATATTATTGTCTAATCGCGGTTAAGAATTTCTTGCTGAGCGGTGATCTCGACCATGCATCCTCGAGATTTTGTTTACTTCTTCCAGCTGTATCTGGATATAAATCCGAATACAAATACGAGTAAACTTACCTCCATAGTTCGCAGCTGAAACTACAGCTACAGCGCACAGGAACATACCAAGCAGAGCAATGATTTTCATCTTAACTTGGAATCGATTTGAAAGAAACTGAACTTTTATACAATTATTTTAAGGTCATCATTTTTTACAAGAATTAAGAATAGCTATACAGTACGTCGGGAAATGTAACTTCTTTGAATATTTTTATAAAAATTGACATAAAAAATTCAGAGGCTCTTGAAACGATCACAGCCTATTTAAGTACTATTAGGTTCACCTTGTAGGCCTAGTAATCACCTAAACTATCGCTTTGCTCAAAAACAAAAAATAAATAAATTATTATATTTTTACGATTTTTTAAGTCAAGCAAAAAGCTGTTTACTTGAATAGTAAATACATATTACTATAAATACTATAAATCAATATATTTACGAAGTATTTTAATTTAATTTACGTATGCATTTGTACATCTGCATATACAGGGTGGTGACCGGACCTCTCGGTCATACAGATTTAACATGTAAAAACATACTTGGGTAATTTCCTGCTTCCCAATGTATTTTAGAAAGATAATCTTGAAATAAGAGTTTTAGAGAATAAAATTCTGGATCTAGATGAATAAACAAAATTAATTTTGGATGCTTTATAATGCCTGAAATTTAATTTGAAAATTCCCAAAATTAGCAGAAATAGTGATTGCCATGAAATATTCCCAATAAAAATTATCAATATTTGACATCGACATCTTTCAAAATTATTTTTGAGGGTAATTTAAATTAACTGAAACTAAAAACGAAGTAATTTTTAGGGATGAACATACGTAAATATCATTTATTATTAAATAAATTCAATAAATGAACAAAAAATGCAGAATTATTGTGACATATAAAGCATAAAATATTTGACAATTTTCAATTGTGTTTCAAGGCAATCGCTATTTCTGCTAATTTTCGGAATTTTCAAATTAAATTTCAGGCGTTATAAAACATCCAAAATTAATTTTGTTTATTCATTTAGATGCAGAATTTGATTCTCTAAAACTTTTATTTGAAGATTTTCTTTCTAAAATACATTGGGAAGCAGGAAATTACCAAAGTATGTTTTTACATGTTAAATCTGTATGACCGAGAGGTCCGGTCACCACCCGGTATGCATATGCAAAATACATACGTATTTCCAAAAATAAGACTAAAAAAAGTACTTACTAAACTGTCAAGATTTTACAAAAAGAACGGATTGGTGATGCACAAAAAATCTTGACAAAATGTTTGAAAATGGGTTGCACATAATCTACAGGAACATCAAGTTACTTTTTGGACGTACTGTATATTCTAATAAAAAATGATGACCTTAAAATAATTGTATAAAAGGAGTTACTTTCAAATCGAATCCAAATTAGTTGAAGATGAAATTCGTTGTTACACTTGGTATTTTATTCCTGTGCATTGTAGTTGCAGTTAGTCGTACTACTAAAAAACCACCCTCTGATGGTAAAAGTAAGTTTGCTAGTATTTCTTCCGAAAATCGTTGTTATACTTTGTATTTCATTCCTGTGCATTGCAGAAGATATAGTTATTATCTATGAAGTTGAGCAGCCATTCACCTTCATACCCGAGCCAAGTAAGTTTAAAGTTTACTAGTATTTCTTCCGAAAATCGTTCTATACTTTATATTTTATTCTTCTACATTGTAGTTCCGTTTAGTCAAGATAAATGGTGGAAGAATCTTGGACGTAAGTATTTCTTAAATTAAAAAAAATAGTTTAATAATTAAAATTAGACGTATTGTACAATTAAATACTGTATATTGTTCAGGAAGCAAAAATCGAGTACTTAGGCCCGATTACACCACGTTTCTTTAAATCTACAGTTTATGCATTCAAGGCAAGTTTAATTGCCATGCAACAGAAAAACTGTCCCTTAAAAATTTAGGATGGTAAAATTAACTATTAAATTAAATTACTTATTACTCGAGAAAACTTTTAAATCTTTTTATTAGTAATTAATAGGTAACCGAAATTGACTTCAATCTTTTCTATATAGAGGAAGGTAGAGCATGCGATCCGCCAATCGACGCTCCGGCTCTCCAACAATCCGTCTGTAGAAGACCAAGAAGGTGCAATAGGTTATTTGATAATGAAAGTTATAGCTGTGATAGGGGGCTCGTATGTTGTTATTAGTTAGTGTTAAATGAATTCAATAAATTGTATTGCATTTACAACGAATGTAATTGAACTCGCCTACTATAAGTGTCTGGCGGGTTTATCATTTTAAATAAAATGTTTAAAACAAAGTTAGAAGTTACTAGAGAATTAATCTTAAAATAGCTGTTTTTATCATTTTATAAATGGCAAAGCAACGCAAAGTAGAAGCCGAGGTAAAAGTGAAACTCCATTAATTCGGCGCTGCTTTTACATATTTATCAAGTTACTTGAAGCAAGTTGACTTGAAGCCAGCGACTTTAAAGTGGTTGACAAATTAATGTAAACAGTGTTTCAAGTAGTATCAAGTCAAGCTTGAATTCTAGTTTTCTCTTGAATTCAATAGTCAAGTAAAGTAAACGACCGGTCTACTTTTCTTGAAACTTGAAATCATTTGCATCGACTTGCGTACAAAAAATAGAGTAGTGCCAACGGTATATTAGTCAAGTGCAGTTGAATCAAGATTACTTTTGATTTGATAGTTGTTATTGATAGTTGTTAATTAAAATTAACAAAAAAAAATAAATAAATAAAAATAAAATTAAAAATAATGATGACATTATTCATTTTTTGAACATTTACCAGCATTTTGATATCCTGTGGGATACCTGATAAAAAGCACATAGAGATAAAAACATCAGGGATTCCACATTTAAAAAATTATTACTTAAATTAAATGAAGAGAATTTTAATGTCATAAATATAGACAATAAGAAACGAAATAAAAATGATTAAAACTATGATCAGCCAAGAGTTGGGAAAAATCGCCACATTAAAAAAAATCTATCCAATCAATTGATCCATTCTCACACCCATATTCTTTTTTAATAAACCCTAAAAAAATAAAATTATTATTAATTATTTAATCATGTTCCACCAAGAGATAAGCGGGGAATCAATTCAAATTATACTCTTTTTGTTTTCTTCTTTCTTCTCTCTAATTTATCTATCGATATATTGCATAAAATAAGTAACTGCACTGACTGCTTTCTGTGTTACCACATTCGGCGCCATTTTATTATTTACTAGAATCCAGTAAACGAAATAATTGCTTGAAAATATGTAATCGCAAAATTCGCTTCAAGTCGCTGACTTCAAATCGACTTGCTTGATAAATAAATGTAAATGTAAACGCCGCATAAGGTCCGTCCACACACACACAGGCTTTCTATCTGACTTCCACAAGCTTTGCCTGTGCAGGCCGCCTGCACAGGCCAAACCGGAGCGTGTGGACATCGTTCAGGCCAACGGAAGGTAAAGGCCTTTGTGTGTGGACGGGTTTTACAATTTACAGACGAGCATTTTGATCCAAAACGACCTATTTTATTTGTATGGTCTTTGTGGAGTCTTGACAATATTTTCACAGGGTTACTAGATCTTGATAGGAATGTAAATTGTGAATCTTACAACCGTCCTAATAGTGCAATCAAATTAAAATTTGACCTCGAAAAAAACCTAGAAAGCTGAATTTTTGGGCGAGCCTTAATATTATTCTAAACAATGTCTCAAAAGTCCCCATCGATCCGACCCCTGCTAAGAAAATTATAGGCGAAGGAAGGTAAGAAAATGCAGTTTTTCCGAAATATCTCGTAAACTATGGACTTTTCGATAAGAATAGCTAATAAATACTACTTGAATATAACAAAGTTTGTTCCTCTCAAAATAACCCTGAACAATAAAATCAATTTTACAATCATATCAACAACAAAAAAAAAATTTCATTGCACCTTTTTTTCCATTGCTACAACGCACAGGAACATACCAAGGAGAGCAATGATTTTCATCTTCAATTAATTTGGAATCGATTTGAAAGAAACTGAACTTTTATACAATTATTTTAAGGTCATCATTTTTTACAAGAATAGCTATACAGTAACTTCTTTGAACATTTTTATAAAAATTGACATAAAAAATTCTGAGGCTCTTGTAACGATCACAGCCTATTTAAGTACTATTAGATTCACCTTATAGGCCTAGCAACCACGTAAACTCTTGTCTTGCTCATAAACAAAGAATATTATATAATATTATTATTATATTTTTGCTATTTTTTAATTCAAGCAAAAAGTTGTTTACTTCAATATTAAATACAAATTAGTTGAATACTATAAATCAATATATTTACCAAGTATTTTAATTTAATTTACGTGTGCATTTGTACATCTGCATATATGCATATGCAAATACATACGTATTTCCAAAAATAAGACTAAAAAAAGTACTTACTAAACTGTAAAATAAAGCTTAATATACCGGGCGACAACAGGCTATTATAGAACATAGGAAAACACTTATAAGATTAGTTTTCCATGTTATTTACGTAGTTTGTGGTTTATTTTTTAAAGTTGAACCTTAAGCGATATACATCGCTTGAGTCTTGACAAAAGCGTTTATCTCTTCTTTTTAACGTCTACCACTTGTCTTCAAAAATATTTGTACTGTACTGTAATAATTTCAAAAATCAAAAAACTGCGTTTTTCCAGGAAACCAAAAAATATGGCTTCCATTGACTTTACAACAATCTTTTTGTTGTAATAATTTCTAAAATTCAAGTAAAAGCTTTTGCCACCATACGCCTCGTGTCGCAAGTTCATCCTTGTGAGTAATGAGAAATGAGATCTATTAATTAACTTAGTAATTTATGGTGTAGACGAAAGCAATGGTGAAACGTTGGAGAATACGGAGGACAAAGTAAGAGGACAAACATCGACTTAAGCCTTTTTCACCACTATTATATTCTACTATTCTACTATGGAAATTCTACTATGTGCAGTCGAAGCGAGTAGACGTCAGTATATGCGCGCCTGTATCTTTTAGTGAACAACAATAATAATTATTAAACCGCTAAGTATGCCTGAAAAACCGACGACCCGTGCTACTAGTGATGAAGAGGCCTTAATTGGTAGAATAGTTGAAAAGCTGCTAAAAACGCC
Source organism: Malthinus seriepunctatus (assembly GCA_963924605.1). Taxonomy (NCBI): domain Eukaryota; kingdom Metazoa; phylum Arthropoda; class Insecta; order Coleoptera; family Cantharidae; genus Malthinus; species Malthinus seriepunctatus. The sequence continues at coordinate 127,468,262 of OZ004600.1, read as the reverse complement.
ATCTCTTATTCAATCTTTTGTCGATAAAGTGGGTGACGAAATTGTGCGTAAACTTAACGAACAAGTGAAGCTTTACGAGGATAAGGTTGCAAGGTTGGAGGGTGAACTGATCTTGGTGAAAAGGGATTCTATCCGTGCTCAAGATGATCTAGAGCAATACTCACGGCGTAACAGCCTGCGCTTTTTCGGAGTCCCCGAAACTAAGGGAGAAAATACGGACGATGTTATTTCTAAGCTTTGCAAAGAGAAGTTGCAACTCGATATACCACCTAATCAAATCGATTGCAGTCATCGACTACCTGCTAAAGATCAGTTTATTAAGCCTATCATTGTTAAGTTTATAAGTAGAAACATGAAAAATCTTGTCTTTGGTAAGAAGAAACTACTCAAGGGTAGCAAAGTAGTAATTAAGGAGGATCTCACAAGAAGACGCAACGACATTGTAAGAGAAGCAGTCAAAAAATTTGGAAGCAAGATGGTGTGGACGTACGAAGGTAAAATTTTTGTAAAAGTTAATCATAATGTTAAAATTGTACGTTGTATTGAAGATTTAAGTGAAGGTGATGCGGTATAATCACTCATAAACAGACTATCGGCGCGTATCATGGCTGTTATTATCTATAGCGTTAGAATATTTAATATTTAATTTAAGTAAACTTTAACTGATTTGCTTGTATTGTGGATTTTTTTTTTATAATTACATAATCGTTTGTTTTGTAGTTGCAAGTTACTATTGATCATGTTTTTATGTGTACGCACACGCAGTCACTGTTTTTGATTTCATTTAGGTATAATGTTTTGGTAAGTGGTAACATCTGTGGCTTGGGAAGACATTAATTATTGTTTTTGTTTATTTATTTATCTATTTACTTTTCTCTTGTTCTCTTTGGATATGAGATTGGCTCACATAAATGTACGTTCTTTGCTGCCAAAAGTAAACGATTTGAAGTTTTATATAGCGCAGAATGGGATTGACATTCTCGCTGTCTCCGAGACATGGCTTAGTGATAATATTTCAAGTGATTTTGTGCATATTGATGGATATGCTTTTATTCGGAGCGATCGTGTGGGGCGAGGTGGAGGTGTTGCCATGTACATAAATAATTCAATTAGGTTTTCTCTAATTGACATTCGAGGTGGTGGCATTGAGGAGCTGTGGGTGCTTGTTCGGAGTCGTGGAATTGAGATTGCAGTGGGTGTTTTTTATAATCCTCATCAGAGGGAATACGCTAACTTTCTGGATGGGTTCGAAAATTCTATTAGCAACTGCTTACCTTTTACTGACAAAATTATTTGTCTTGGAGATTTTAATATAGATCTCCTCAAATTTGAAACTACCGCTTCGGTGTGTATGATGAATGTCTTAGAGTCCCTGGGACTGCACCAGCTTATTGATCAGCCGACTAGGGGTGGTGCGTTGCTTGACTTGGTGATTGCCTCGGATGACTCACTGGTAGGGGCTTCCGGGGTAGTTGATTGTCACCTGTCTGATCATGAATTGGTTTACTGTGATGTAATCACAAAGCTCCCGGTGCCCGACCCAGTGGTGCTTCTGTATAGGAATCTTAATGGGATAGATGTGGACCAGTTTGATACCGACTTGAGAGCTCTGCCACTCCAGAATATTATTCGCCTTGCTGACATTAATGTAAAATTAGAATTCTTTAATAACAGTATTCTTGGACTTTTTGACAAACATGCCCCTTTAGTGACACGCAGAGTTGGTAAACGACAGCCACCGTGGCTAACGGATAATTTAAAGTTGCTTATCTCATTGAGAAATAAAGCCAAATCAAAATTTAGAAAAACCAGAATGCCTTGTCACTGGGAGTATTACAAATCATTGCGTAACTTCACCAATCTAATGTTGAAAAATGAGAAGAAAGCCTATTTTAATTTTGCTTTTACTACTAATGATAGGAATCAATTATGGAAGAGGCTTGCTTCTCTCAGCATCGGGAATGCAAGGGAGGTGGCAGTACCTGATTTCTTGGCCGATGTCAATGATATTAATGACTACTTTGTTAATGGGGTCCCTAAGGTTGGACAGCGCCAAATAAGTTCATTGAATATCTATAATAATGATACCGTGAGTAATGAAAGCTTTAACTTTGATACGGTTGATAATGAAACTGTGTACAGGATCATAATGAGCATTGGGTCCAGTGCCACCGGTGGTGACTCCATTAGTATAAATATGATTAAGTTGTGCTGTCCATACATTGTTCCATTTATCTCTCATCTGCTTAATTCTTGTATTTTGGATGGGGTTTTTCCGCATTGTTGGAAGCACGCTATTGTTAAACCCATACCTAAAAATAAACATCCAACTAGTGTGAGGGATCTGCGCCCAATAAGTCTGCTTCCGGCCCTTTCTAAGGTGCTGGAGAGGGTGATGAGTGCACAGCTATCTAGATTTTTTGGTGAACATAACATTTTACCTGCTAAGCAGTCTGGGTTTAGGAGGGGATTCAGCTGTACAACTGCACTGCTTGACGTTACGGATGATATACTAACTGCATCTGATCGGGGCGAAATCACTGCTTTAATCTTACTAGACTATAGTAAGGCGTTTGATTGCGTGGAGCATAACCTGTTACTTGACATCTTGCGTTTTGTTGGGCTTGGAGATGTTGCTATTTCGCTGTTTACTGACTACTTGGGTGGCAGAACTCAGGTGGTGGGGTTGAATGGTGAGGTCTCTGATCTTCTGCCGGTGACTCGGGGGGTGCCGCAGGGGTCAGTTTTGGGTCCGTTGTTGTTCTCAGCTTACACCTCTCACTTCTTGAAACGCATAAAGCATTGTAGTGTTCAGATATACGCGGACGATACGCAACTGTATCGCTCCTTTAGTGTGGTGGATTTTAATAAGGCTGTTGAAGAAATTAATGAGGACCTACAGTATGTATATGATGTCTCTGCCGAGCACTCATTAAGAATCAATCCTGATAAGTCCGCGGTCCTTTTGTTTGGTAAAAAGAGTGTTTGTGAGGATATGTCTAAAAACATAAGAATTGCTATAAATAACGTCCAAATTCCAGTCCTAAATAAATGTAAAAGCTTGGGACTTATTTTAGATAACACCTTCCGATTCAATGATCAGATAGCGGGGTACATCAGCCGAGCGTATCTTTTCCTAAGAAAGTTGTATCCGCACAGATCATACTTGACCATTGATACTAAGAAAAGGGTTTGTGAGGCTTTCGTTTTATCGCAATTTAATTATTGTGTGCCCGTCTACCATTCAGCGATAGATAAGGTTACAGTTAATAGGATTCAGAAGGTTCAAAACGCCTGTTTGAGGTATATTTATGGTATTAGGAGATTTGATCATGTGTCACATAAGTTAGCTGATGTTGGTTGGCTGAATATGCGGAACCGAAGAATCTTGCAGTGTCAGTGTCATTACCGTCGGATTATCGATGATAAATCGCCTCCTTACTTGTATAACAAAATAAAATTCAGAACCGACGTGCATAACCTTAATACACGCTTTAAGGGTCTCATATCTCCACCTCTGCACTCCACTGCTTGCTTTGAGCGATCGTTTTCCTTTCAGATATATAAGATGTACAATAGTCTCTCAATGAATTACAGAAATTGTCCTATGCTTCGATTTAAAGGTGAGTTGAGAGCGGAAATGTTTCGGAGGCAGTGTGGGGGTTAGATCGCATTGCTTCTAATGAGAGTGTTGTCTATTGTGAGCAGATTTGATGATTATCTGTGACTTGCAGCTACATTATGTATATAAATTCGTGTAATAGTTAATAGTTTTGTATCTATGTATAGGGTTTCGACTGCCCGCAATGTTTATTTACTAGTTTACTGGTTTTGTAGAATTTTCATAATTTATTATTATATTTCAAGGTTTAGATGGAAGAACAGGGGCCATAATTTACTTTATGACCATCTGAATCTCGCCTTGGGGTTGCCTTTTGTTGATATTTTGATTGCTGTTAATTATTACTTATATGCTTGCTTACTGTTGACTGAAGGTAATAAAGTTTATTATTATTATTATTATTATTATTATTATATGCTCTTAGAGCCAGTTCCATGTCATCTGTAGACTACTTTTCATAATTCCTCCGTTTGGACATCTACATAAAAAGAATTAAAATCAGTTCCAAAATTTAATATGCAGTTACATTTGAGACACTGTTTCCGGTACAATATAAGCAACCTCTAGTAAAATTTATATCATAATTTTTAATGTTAAAAGACAAAATCGTAATTTATTTTAAATGGGCTGTTAAATTCCTTACACATACACTTCATGCCTACATCAAAATTTTCCTGACTTTGCATATAGATTTTAAATTTTCTTAGCAACACTCCCAAAAAATTACATGTGAAGTGATGACAAAAGATGAATACGCGGGAAAAAGACTGTGTAAACCGCATCTTGCCAGTTGATACCAAACTTAAGTCTAATCAAAGTGCACTTTAAAACATTGATGACTGATGAGCAGGTGTAGCTAATTTTGATAGAAATAGTTAAATTAACTGTGGTTCAATTTGGGAGGCGGTTCAATATGGGCGACTTTACCCTACTATTAAAACAAAGTTAGAAGTTACTTTTCGGACGTACTGTATATTCTAATAAAAAATGATGACCTTAAAATAATTGTATAAAAGGAGTTGCTTTCAAATCGACTCCAAATTAGTTGAAGATGAAATTCGTTGTTACAGTTGCTATTTTATTCCTGTGCATTGTAGTTGCAGTTAGTCGTACTACTAAAAAACCACCCTCTGATGGTAAAAGTAAGTTTGCTAGTATTTCTTCCGAAAATCGTTGCTATACTTTGTATTTTATTCCTGTGCATTGCAGAAGACCTTATAGTTCTTAATGAGAAGGGCGAGGTAATAGTCTACATACCCGATCCAAGTAAGTTTCAAGTTTACTAGTATTTCTTCCGAAAATCGTTGCTATAGTTAATATTTTATTTTATTATTTTATTTAAGAAATTACAAGTTTCTTTTTATATATTTATTTATTATTTTAACGTTTCCCTAATGTATTAGCTTCTTCAGAAAATTAAAATTAAATATAAAAAATTGTTTAATTCACATTAATAAAATAGAGTAGAATTTTCTTAAAAGGAATTAAAAAAATTTTTTTATTTAAAAGTCAAAAAATCTACATTTGACAGATTTATTAAAAAAATTTTTTCCTTTTAATAAATCTGTCAAATGTAGAATTTTTTACTTATAAATAAAAAATTGTTTTTAATTCCTTTTAAGAAAATTCTATTCTATTTAATTAATGTGAATTAAACAATTTTTTATATTTAATTTTAATTTTCTGAAGAAGCTAATACATTGGCGAACCGTTAAAATAATATATAAATATATAACAAGAAGCTTACAATTTCTCCAAATAAAATAATAAATTTAAAAACTTTAAAAATAAAGTTAATAATTAAGAAATATTAATATTTTATTCTTCTACATTGTAGTTCAAGTTGGTCCAGCTGAATGGACGAGGAATCTTGGACGTAAGTATTTCTTAAATGTATAAAAAAAGATTAATAATTAAAATTGGACGTATTATACAATTAAATACTTTATATTGTTCAGGAAGCAAAAATCGAGTACTCAGGTCCGATTACACCACGTCTCTTTAAATCTACAGTTTATGCATTCAAGCCAAGTTTAATTGCCGATGCAACAGAAAAACTGTCCCTTAAAAATTTAGGATGGTAAAATTAACTATTAGTTAGCTACTCGAGAAAGCTTTTAAATCTTTTACTTGTTACTCAATTGTAAAACGTCATTTAACCAAGCTGGCTATAACCTTTGAAAATCAATGTTTACAAGTTTGACTTTCAAAGCTTTCTAAAAACAATTTAGGAACATGAAGGACATTTTTCATGCTACTGACAGCTGACAGAAATTGTTTAATTATAATTTAATTAATTTTTAAGTGAATTAAGCACGAGTAACAAGTAGAGTATTATACATTACACGCCAGGTAACTGTTTTAACAGGCTCAAAGAGGTGACAGGCTCGCCTTTCATAATCCTCTTTGCGCCAGTTAAAACAGTTTTACCTGGCTTGTAATGTTAAATACTATTTATTAGTAATTAATAGGTAACCGAAATTGACTTCAATCTTTTCTATTTAGAGGAAGGTAGAGCATGCGAGCCGCCAGCCGACGCTCCGACTGACCGAAACTCCGTCTGTAGAAGACCAAGAATGTGCAATAGGCTATATCATTCTGAAAGTTATAGCTGTGATAGGGGACTCGTATGTTGTTATTAGTTAGTGTTAAACTAATTCAATAAATTGTATTGCATTTACAACGAATGAAGTTGTCGCTTAAAATTTGCATTTCATGTACTTTCTGCTAAAATGATAAAATTTTGAAACTTTTGTTATCTATTATTATTTCTTTCGAATTTCACAAAAATTAACCGAATGTTCGATGACGTAGCATTTTCTACAGTGAACTCACCTACTATAAGTGTTTGGCGGGTTTGTCATTTTAAATAAAATGTTTAAAACAAAGTTAGAAGTTACTATTAGAGAATTAATCTTAAAATAGCTGTTTTTATCATTTTATAAATGGCAAAGCAACGCAAAATAGAAGACGCTAACTCCATTAAGGCCCGTCCACACACACAGGCTTTCTTTCTGGCCTGCACAGGCCAAACTGAAGCGTGTGGACATCGTTCAGGCTGCCGGAAGGTAAGGCCTGTGTGTGTGGACGGGCCTTTACAATTTACAGACGAGAAAATTTTTAAACGAGCATTTTAATTCTAAACGACCTCTTTATTTATATTGTGTTTGCGTGGAAACATCGTGCTGAAGAAACCCTTTTTATCCACAACCGCTTTAGCTTTTTTAATTTTTTATCTGACAGCTTTTCACAAATCAGCTATCTTTTATAGTTTCCGAGGTCCACATCGTAAGTCAATTAAATTGGACATCCTGCGATCGCACTTGAAATTTGCATGACAAAATTCTGTAGGCTCTCACAGTTATAGCGTTACAGGAGAAGGGACACGATTGCTTTAATGAACGGCCTTGCCATATTTTTAACATTTTTTTGGTTTGTATATTGTCAGGCGTACAAAATATTTAGTTAAAAGGTGTTTCTGTATTTCGTCATTAATAGCTTCTGATATTTCATCGCTGTGCCCATTTTGTGAGAGACACCCTGTATAAACATTGTATAGTAAATTTTTAGAAAACAAATTGTTTGTTTTATCAATCGCCACTAAATTGCGATTATGAAAAAAAATAAAAATTTAACAACTTCTGAAGAGGTCTGCCGCCACTGCTGCCAGGATATGCTTCGGCAGACCAGCGATTTATTGTTTCTCACTATTGTTTCTATCGAATGGCACCAAAATTTAACGGTAGTCCTATGACGTAGAGTTTACTGTGGCCGCCGCTTATACTAAACCGTCCTAACAGTCTAATAAAATTAAAATTTGACCTCGTAAAAAATCTCAGAAAGTATTAAGGCGAATTGTTAATTCTAAACAGGCGAAAGCGAATGTTATTCTAAACAATGTCTCAACAGTCCCCATTTATCCGACCCCTGCTAAAAAATTTATAGGCGGAGGAAGGTAAGAAAATGAAATTTTTCCAAAATGTCTCGTAAACTATCGATTTTTCGATAAGAATAGCTATTACCACAGAGGTAGTCTTAAGGACTAGAGAGGAGAGCATAGAGGACAGTCTTAACTATACGTCGACAGCAAATATCTCGTCGTCGTCATGGTATGTACGATGATCCATCAGAAAGTAGGCGACAATGTACTGTAAGTTTTAAGGTACCTGATGGGCAAAGAAATTTGAAGAGAAAACCTTTATGGAAACATTTTCAATCGGCCCTCAAAAGATTACTACACTTATCAAGCTAAAGAAAACTGGATGTATTACGTTCAAAGATAAACGTGGGGATAGAAAAACATTCAAATACAGTCTTCATGATAGGCTGTTGGCAATAAACCACATAAACAGCTTTCCAAGGGAGGAGAGCCATTACAATCGAAGTAAATCTGCAAAAGAATATCTGAGCCCAGATTTAAATGTGAATAGGCTTTTTGAAGCTTGTAAAATAAAACATCCGGACAGTATTGTAACATATAAGTTCTATCGGAGCGTATTCCTAAAGGATTTTCCAAAATTATCTTTTAAAAAACCTCGAGTTGATACATGTAAAACGTGCGATTCTCTTCATTAGAAAACGAAAAGCTCGGATAGGACCGTAGCAAGAAAGGCTAAAATGGAATTGGAATTGCATCATAATAGAAAAACTGAAAACGCCTTTAAAGCTGTAAAAAACCCATTATAGTAGTATGTACTACAGTCGTCAACCATCATGTTACAACTTTGGCATTCACGTTGCTGATACTTCAGATGGAATTATGTGCGTATGGCATGAGGGACAAGCGGGCAGAGGTGGTAACCAGATGGCATCGTGTATTTTACAAGCAATAAATTCAGGCCTTCTTTCAACTTACAAACGAAATCTTTGAATATGGAGTGATAACTGTGCAGGTCAGCTAAAAGCAGGATGCTTTCATTTTTATACGTTTATTTGGTTTCCATGGGACATTTTGACAATATTGATCACAAATTTCTGCTATTTGGCCACAGTTTTTCTTCGGCAGACCGAGACTTTGCTATTATCGAGAAACAAGCAAAACAATCGAAAATGCAGACAGTAGAAGATGTTAAGAACATAATAACTACTACAAGGCCTTCTAGTCCATATAAAGTACTGGATATGAGTTTGACGAAGTTTTTTGACTTTGACAAAGCATCAGCAAAACATATCGACACGTCAAAACTTGGTATTAGTCAAGCAGCACGGCTGCGAGTATCCAAAGAAAATCCGGGTGTAGTTTTCTACAAAAAAACCTTTAACGACTTATTAGAATGGGAAAAATGCCGAGTGTTAAAGAAGGGGATTACTTTCCACCAAGTGAAATCTGCAGAACTTCAGTACTTAGAAGGTATTCAACCACTGAACGAAAGTAAGAAGAAAGATATTCGTGCTATATGTTGGAATTTATTGATGAGAAGAACATTGGCTTCTTCTACTCTATTTTAAATGTTTGATTTATTAATATTTTATAAGTACAGATGCTGTTAAGTTAGAACATTTTCTATGTTAATCTATTTGGACTTAAATCATTTCCAAATTTTTTGTTTTACTTCTTTGTTTATATTTCTCCTGTGGGTTTTATATAAAACTACTTTTAGTTATTTCATATGTCAATAAAGATTAATATCATATAAAATTATAATATTTGTTTTATATCTCATAAACACACAGTTTTATCCATTTTTCCACAAAAATACGTTTTGGTACATAGAACAATTAGTTTTGCAACATTACAACGCTTCAATTAGTTAAATATAAATTTTTCTACTTTTTCATCTAAAAGGTTTTTCAAGCATTAAATGTAGGTTGGTACTTAATTAATTTTATGTACAATTTATTTCATTCCATTACAAGATAAATATTTAAAAGCTTTTAAAATATAAAATTGCTTTAATCGCCATATATCCAGTGATAGCGTAAGCAACGGTGAACGTGATAGCTCTAGCTGGTTGCGGAACCACACAAACTGCATAAACGAATGTATGGGCGCATCTGCACGCTGTATAAACTCTAAATAAATTGAGTGCCACGGTTGGATTTGGATCAGTCAAAACATAAGCCAAACTTGCGATAAAATAAATTGGGATGTTTTCCAAATCATTTCGATGTGCCCTAAAAGATTATTATTTTTATCAATTATTCTCTGAAATGCACATAATAACGATATGGTGACCAAAAATTCGTTTGAGATCAAAATAAGACGGTCTAGCCAGTAGCCACATTGCTCAATTCTGATGCACGTCTTCACTGACGACAACTGACGTTGACCAAATAAAGCTACCCCTCAGCTGCAGTAGAGGGGGGGGGTTATTGATGGTTGAACCCACAATTCGTGCAGGCGTATAGGTAGCCAAAAGATATGTACGTGACTGTACAACAATCGCCCTTCAGAGAATTGTATCTCAGTGAGAAGGCATTTGAGCAAGTTCAACGAGATTTCTGATTTTGATCTCAGGAATCAGTGATCAAGCGTTATGTAGATGCATTTTGGTAAAAAAAAACTATCAACCTTCTAACTCGTTCCACGTCATCGTTTCTAATTTTAATAGCATTCTCATCGGGTAAATCGTGAAATGATAGGTCTTCCTTCGAGTGCCACACCTTAAAAATTTAAACTTTGTAAATTCACTAAGTTCAGCGACTGAACTCTAATTTAATGATATAGAGATCAGTGCGTAAGTTGTGGTAAAATTATAATCATTGCTTACCCTATTTTTCATTCGCTGTCTAGTAGTTAAAGGCGACATTAACAATGTTTTTAATACCAAAATTGAACCATAAGTAAGATAACCACAAAAGACAGGATTTTCTAAATCCAAAATTTTAGACACTGCGCCCATTTTGCCAGATTAAAATTTTTAACACAAATATTTTAAGTATCAAAGTTGTAATAAAGTTTATTCTTAACTGTAAAGTAAAGTAATCTTAAAAAATTGTGTACTATCTATTTTAATCGAGGTTCTAGCTTCACAACACAACGTTGAATGAAGCGCAGTCAACAGTCAAGGTTGTCAACCTGTATAATATGAGAGAGTACGAGTTCAAAACTTAGAAGAGGAGTATAAATAAAGTTATCGAAATAATCAATAGTTTTTAGTTTATCATTAGCAGCGAGGTACAGAATAAACCTTTTGAGTAAAAAAAATACAAAATAAACCCTTAGAAAAAATCTTTATACATATACGAGTCTCCCACCCACCACAACTGTAGGAAAATTTCATCGGTACAATAACGGCACTATTGAGTTACGACATTTATTTTGGGTACAACTGTGCCCTACACCTACATCACCTTGGTTGAGGGTGGTAGCAGTGCGGTAGGGTTGGTTTTTGTTATCTATTCAATCAAATTTATGTTCACTGTTAGTAGTAAACATGTTAGTATAATCCGTTCACTATTTATTGGCGCCATGAACTTTTATTTTTAGGTTTGCCAAAATAAAAAGTCCCTATTAAGTTGACTGGCAGCTCTTGACTGTACAAAAAAAATGACAGACCATTGACAGACCAACTATTAACACAATTGAATAAAAGCCGCTACTCTACAATACTTAACCTAACTCATTTTTTTTTCAAATTTATACCGGGTGGAATCTGTCACCCTAACATGGCCAACCATAGCACAAATAAATAGTGAACGGATAATAGTCAAATAAAAAGTAGTGAATTCATAATTGCAAGTCCTTCGTTTCTTTTTTATAATTTTGAAAACAGAAAAAAGGATATTTCTCCAAATTTTTTAAATTCGAAATGGTCAATATAACCATTCACCTATTTCGCGGTTTTTCTTTTATAATTTCGCCAATAATAATTATTACAGTAGAACCTCGATAGTCCGGATTAATTAAAACAGGGGCGATCCGGATTGCTGATGCATGATAATATATATTCCGAATTATCATGAAAGGCTTTATTTCAAATCATAAGACCTTATTCATAAGCAACCAGTAATATCTTGTTTTAAACTATCGATTATTTTAGCTTTTTCACTACTGTTTAACGTTTTTTTACGTTTTGGATGCACGATTGAACACACGCACGTTTCTACTGAACTTAATTGGCTAAATTCAGCTGTAGGTAACTGCTCATTTATTTCATTTGTAAGCAAGGTTCTAAACAAAAAGTCTAGGGGGGAGGATAATCAATGGGGAGAAGTGTGACTATTTGTAATAATGGGGGGAGGAGTCGTAAAAAATAAAAATAATTACCGGAGGGAGGTAGGTAATATTATAGTTCTACCTAAATGTTTGAAATCTCTATAGTATGGGCTAAATTAAAATTGAACAAATATTTGTTTTTTGTACTTCGGATAATTCTACTAAACATTCTGGTCGCAAAAAAAGAATTCCGAAAATAATTTCTGGCAAATTTTTATTGTACCTGCCATTAGATGTGCTTTTCTTACATCCTAAACCAGAGCTATTTTTTGAATATGTTAAAGTGGTGAATACAAAATAAACAAAGAAAGAAGAAGATACAATAGGTTATAAATGAACGGTATTTTTTTCAGTTACAAGAATACACATATATTGATTATTTCGGAATTTCGGTCATCTTTTAGAGGGTTTAGTATTTGGGACTTTATTTACCCTTCAGAATAATAATACAAAAGAATTTTTTTATGGATTTTTAAATTTTTATAGAGATTTTAAAGCTCATTCCTTTAAAAATGTTATATTCTTTTAAGATAATTTAGGAAATTTAGACTTCTGGGAGGGGTAATTACCCCCCCCCCCTCCCCCCATAAAACCGCCCTTCTTTGTAAGTAAGAAACATGGAAAGCATGCAAAAATTCGGAGTATAACAAACATAATGAAAGAAATTGTTCGATCCGGATTAGGAAGAATTCAGATCACCATACTCGTATTATCGAGGTTTAATATTGTACTATGAAAATCTAAAAAGAGCATTATACAAAGAAAATATAAATATAAGGCTTTAATGCTAATTTGCCCAATTTTTGAAATTGTTTTTCAAAATTGCCTACCTTTGAGAGGTCATAGATAATTAAAATTTTGAAATTGATTTTCTCAAAATCGACTCCGGATTTATTTTTCATTTTTGAATATGTTAAAGACGCGCGCAGTGCTCTATCGGACACCGCATATTTTATTTACTTCTATAAAGCAGAACCGGACAAACGATTTTTTGAAATCAAAATTTCAAAAACCGCTTAATTCTTTTGAAATAAAAATAAAAATATGAAAGTAGGTACATATAGTCTTCCAATAAATATCTCCTATTTGACACTATTTTTGGTTCACAAAACGTTTTCGGTTAAACAGGAAATTGAAAAAATATCAAATGTTTTTAGGAACACCCTGTATAATTTAAAATGTTTTCAAAGCCCGTAAAATTAGCTTTAATACGTAAGCAAAAATCCTGTTTATTTGTAAGAACGATAACAACATTTCTCGAGTGAACTTGCTGGTTTATAAAATAATCTCAAGATTAAACCACATCACTAATTAAATATTTGAACTTATTTGATAAACTGATGCAATCTAATTTTAAACATCTTATTTCATAGCCTTGTAGTGTTTGTAGAATATTTTTTCGAAATTATGGATTAAAAATATTCATTATTTTAAGAAAAGCGCAAAAAGCTATGAAAAGCCATCTGTTGACAAAATGATCACACTATTACACAAGTAAAAAGTTATTCTACGAGATGGCGCTGCATGTTACATAATGAACAACTTCCAATATAAAAATAATTTTTAATTAAAACACTTTTCTTTAAATATAAAATAAATGTACAAAACAATTCATTATTTTTAATTTAAAAAATACAAAATTCTTCCACACCCTTAAAATTTAATTCCAATAACATTAAACTTATAACGACGAACTGCTTTATATTAATTTGAAAATAAAGTTCTATCTTTAAAAAGTGTTTAATAGAACCCGTTAGTGTGCGAATTTTAAAAAGCTGCAAAGTGGCAGATGGAGCTCACTGCCATATAACCGGTAATAAAATATGCGACAGCCCAAGCTATTCCCCTTGCCGGTTGTGGAATAACATGAACCGCATAAACATAAGTATGAGCACATCTTGCCACTGTGACCAATCTAAATAAAGTTATAGCTATCGAAGGGGTTGGATCGGTCAAAAGATATGCAAAACTGGCCAAGAAGTAAATGTAGATGTTTTCCATGTCATTTCGATGTGCTCTAATAAATAATTAAATTATTTTTTCAAATTTAAATTAATAAAATTGTAATTACTTCCTAACACGATCGACATCTTCGTGACTTTTCTTAGTTGCTTTTCCCTTAAGATAAGAAAGATCTTCAGCTGAAGCGGGAACCTGAAATTTTTTAACGTTTTTAAAACCATAGAGGGCCTTTTTAAAAACAAATTGAGGAATTTAATTGAAATTAGAACAATTTTGAAATGAAAAACAGTGGAAACAAAACCACCAACTAATTAAACGTGACGTTAGCGTTTGAAATTCGATGACATTATGTAATGATAGGTACTTACACCGTGCTTCTTTCTAACTATACCTGTTAGAATCGACATTAACATCATTTTTAATACCAACACAGAACCGTGAGTTAAATAGGCACGAAATACAGGATTTTCTAAATCGAGAAGATGGGTAACCATTTTTAAATTTTGATTAATAACAAATTGCAAGTAATAAACAGCCTTCGAAACAGGTAACCGAACCTTGACTAAATACAAAAACAAAATTGATTTTAAGTTGATCGGTACAGGGTACAGCTGATAATAATTACACTTTTTTATACGACTATCTCAGTCTCACCCACTATCGAGCGTGGTGCGCATAACCGCATTTTTCAAGGACACATGTAGAAGTTACAATAAATTTTACACAACACCGTTTCCTTTAATCTGTTAGAAGTGTTAGATCTAGACCCGAAACTATTATTATTATTAAAACCTAGAGTGAAGAAAAACTTATGAATCGTAATATTACAATGTATGGTTACAACCTACTAATTTGGCCATGATCTAATCGTGAAAATTTTTCCGTAAATTTTTTTTTTAATTTCTGGACGTTCCGAATCCTTTTCAAACCAAAAATGTAACGAACCTTTTAGATCTAGATAAGCTGACCTGTATATCTTTCTATATAAAAGCCAAAAACTAAACCGATTTAGATGAAATTTAGTTTAAACTTTGAACAACGTATATGAACCTCTTTGAACCTATATTAGTCCAGTCTTAAATAGCGGGTGAGGTGGAAAGTTTAGCGAAAGTTTTGAAAATTGATCAACTTTAGGGGCGTAACTAGCGGGGTGCGGTGGGTGCAAGGCACACGGGCCCCATCCAAAAGGGGCCCCCGACCGTCAGCTTGTCACCTTCTCCCAAATTTAGTTTTTTTAATTCATTTTGGCTGCTGTTTTACCCTATGAGCTAAACTGACTAAAGCTCAAGGGACCAAAATCGGCAAAATCTAAGGAGTGCCAGAAATTTACAACGTTAAAACGCATTGACCTTCGGATGACAAAAAATTTTGCCTGCGGCGCTTTGGGGGTAAACCCCTGAGAATTTCCCTACACGCGTACTTTCAGAGGCACCGATTAACTTTTAGCCCAAGGCACCGTGAAGCTTAAAAACATCCCTAGAGCCACTGTTTTTAAAGATCGCAGAGAATCAAAATGTATCGGAACATCATTTATTTCTATAATGGGCAGCTTCCTGACCTTAATTTTAAAATATATTGCTTTCCAAAACCTAAATAAAAATAAATAAAGGGTCCCCATCATTAACTTTGCACACGCCCTGGAGTGCTTGTTACGCCACTGATGAACTTATTGATTTTGAGGTGCCTTTCCGAATTTTTACTTTAGCACCTCGTACGGGTATGGAAAATGGCATTATTTTGGGAAAAATGGCAGAACAAACTGGTTTATCGCAAATATCTCCCTACCGGTTGAATTTTTGCATAACAAAATTTTACCACAAGCAATTTGCAACAATTTACGTCTGATTGATCTTGTCGTCAGACGAGTAGTTGGGGCGTACGAACGCTGCAAATTTGCAGGTATAGAGTTATGATACGTTTTTTTTTCTGGTGGTATTTCAGGTAGGCCTAATCCACCTGATGTACTTATTATTTAATTTAGCGCATCTTCCTACGCTTTGCTGTGCCTGATGGATCGGGTTCAGCAGGTTCTTCGACGTTAGTGGTAGCTTCGTTTGTGTTTATACGATGATGGCACTCTATGTAAACGAATGCGATGCAATTATTACAAATGAACGCCTCGATTCCAGACGAATGTGTGTAATAAGTAGCCTCCATCGATGACATACGTGGCGGATCCAATGCAGGATTTACGTATAAGCTACACAAGCTATAGCTATAGACATTTTCTTGGGGGCCCCAAAAAAAATTGTCCGATTGAGCAATTGTCATATATACTTAAATATACTGCAGCATTGTTTGTCCCAAGGGCCTCATATCTCAAATAGCTTAGGACCTTATCAAGTCTAAATCCGGCCCTGGGCGGATCCGAAAGTGATATCACTAGGGCATTGCTTAAATGTCTTGTACAGAGCAGATTTAACGCACTTCCGCATATACCCTAAAAGCCTTGTTCACTGAAAAGCGATAATGGAAAAAGAGCAAGTCTTTCAAAAAGTTAACTCGTGTTAAATTCGCGGCGCTCGTACGCCGAAGCTACTTGTCTGACAAAAAAAATCAATCGCACATAAATTGTTGCAAATTTCCTGTAGAACAATTTTGTGCCTCACTATTTTTGTCAAAAATTCAACTGGTAAGGAGATATTTGCGAAAAAAACAGTTTTTGGTGTCATCTTCCCCAAAATGGTGCCATGTCCCATAGCACGATTGAAAAATGATGACAAACTCGTAAAGATCACCTGGAAATCTATGACTACCAATTTTCAGAATCTCCGCTAAACTTTCCATCTCAAACTACCAAATGACAGGAGTATATTTATAGACCGTGGGCCCTTAACAAAAAAAACGGGGTGATCGTATTCAGGTTGAGCTCTTGGGGATAAGTTATTTGACACTCACCGAACACCAAAATCTGGTTGGCTTCCGTGGACACTGGCTTAAGCGCTCACAGTCCTTCAATGAAATTGTTAAAAATATTCGGTAAAAAAGTTTACAGTATTCGAGTTGCCTCTTAGCCATTCTTTCATTTAGGTGATATTAATCGACCAAAAAATTTGGCATCCTTCCACAGTGGCTTAGTCAGCGTTGAAGTTGGGCCGAAGTTAACATTTTCAGACCATACAATTTCCAAACAGCATTCGGGCTGACTTTTGGCAAATCAACTATTTTTGAGCTATGTATGTAGGTACTAAACCTTTAAACCTTTAAACGTTTAAACATGCATAGTACAGTGCAGCCAAACAAACACTGTCTCTCATCCGTGAGCGTGACTGTAGGTGCGAACTTTTTAAAAGTACAAGCACTGATGACAAATTTCGGATATAAATTTAAACAAAAAATATCTTCTGATTAAACCAAACGCATATACAAATACTATTTTGTAAACCAATTCTTGTCATTGACTGTACAAAGTAGAATCTGATTGGTTGAGCGTTACACCTCCATAAGTCCTCAAAATGAGTTCACATAATCAGTCGTGGCTGTATGCGACCGGTTATAATATAACGTTAACGTTGAGTCTTTTATCTTTCTTCAACACAATCCAAGAGACATAATATCCAGTTTCATTTAACGACTGAACGTTGACGCTATTTATAACCAGTTGCTTACAACACACCACTGATTATCTGGACACTTTGTTTGGCTTGGCTTCGCTTTAGTCGCTGCTAAATTTAATAAAAATTTGGTTTTTTAACATTTTTCACACCCTCTCCAACCCCTACTTGATTGAGCTTAAACTTGCTATTTAAGCATACAGACTATAGCAAAGCGTAAGGCAAGAGGTTTTCTTCGCTTATGCAGCTCTAATGTTAGTAGTATTGATCAAATTTGAAAAATAATCCACAACAAATGCTGTTACGGCTAAAAACATGTTCTTCTAAGTATGCTTGGATTGGGGCACTTGAGGGTTAATAATGAAGTACTCAACACGAGTTCAAAAAGTACATATTGACATTTAAATTTATTTAATTACAAAAGTTAGCTTTAAATAATTGAAGCACATATCATCAAAGTCTATTTGAATTGCTTCACCTTGGTATTTTTTTACTGGCAAACTTTTAATTAAACTTTAATGTGACCTGAGAGAAAAACCACCTGTATTCATTACCAGTTAATGAATAAACTGCTAAATTTTCTAATTTTTGTTACAAAGCTACACAATTAACCCAAAACCCATTTAGAATTTAATTTTTGTGTATTAGCGGAGTAAGCTTTTAAAGTGCTTTTGACTATTCTGAGAACGGACTAAAAATAATTGCTTATCTGTAAACAGTAGAGGAAGCTAACGTTTCAAAAAATTCTTGTTAAAATATTAAAAAATATCCTTAATTACAGTAAAGCAATTGCTAAATGTAAGCGACCTTACATGCGCAGAAGAGCAAGTGAGAAAGCTGTTGAAAAAGATGCACAAACATCGGGTGCATTCACTGGACGTAACAGTTGTGGAGCAGCCAAATCATTAGCGCTACTATCGTGCGGTAATTTTGTTAAGTGAGCAGGTATCGAGTTAGTTCAACATAACACAAATGAAATGCGCTCGATCAAATGGCGAGCGCTCTGCATACGTTCCCAAAGCAGGAGTAAGTCACCGGACGATTTCTTAGCTGCTCCACAACTGTTACGTCTACAACTGTTACGTATGGGTACGTAAATGTACCCATTGTCTTCACAATGGTTTTCACGTATATGTAACCTTGGTTATGAGGTAGTACACAATTTTGCTTTCTGCGCAAGTCGCTTAGATATGGCAAGCACTCACTCTACTATTGTTTTTGAACTAGCAATTTCGGTCAGCTGGACTACGAGGGTCAGGTCCTGAAAGTTTTATGACATATCAGCCTATCGCTGTAGGAATGCACTTTACGTCCACTTAGAATTTAGAAACCTTTTTAGTTACGCTCATGATTTGATAAACCACCTAAGTACCTTTAAATTATTCCTAGTTGCAAGGCAAACCTTCCTTATGGTTACTTGATTATTTTACATTATCATTTACCAATTCTAACTCTTAAATCAACATGACCGTTTTACGAATTCATGGTGTAAGTAGTTACTTAATAAACATTTTGGAAAATTCACCCGAGGCTCAAGAATTTCTAATGATGGCAAGTTAAAAGAAGTTTTAAAAATAGTTAATTTAAAAAAAGAAGGTGTTTAAAAAGCATCAATTTAAAGCCTTCAAATGCTATTCTTTCAATTATCTAAAATTGCGATAGCGGTAACGTATTGATTTTACGTGGTAATGCTTGCTCTCAATTTTCTAGAGCATGTAAATGTCATTAACTCATTACTTAGTACTCCACTAAAATGTATTGTGACTAAACCAATATTCTAAAAATAACTTAAAAGTAATTATTTTCGAAACATTTTGGTTATAAGACGAGGAACAATTAATTTGAACTTCCATTAGGTTCAACATTTGTTTGTCTGTCTGTTTATACTCAAGAGGTTCAAACCATCATACCCTAAGTATAATAGGGGCATACAGGATTCCGACTGTTCTCAACCTAATAAAGAGTTGGGTTTTTAAATATTTAATACAACACAAGCACTAAAAGCATTTAAAACCTGACATAAGTCTCCTAACCCTCTTTCCAGGGCTGCACTGTCTGAATTTTTGTAATAAACTTAGTTCAGTAGTCTTTGCTCCACAGAGTTACTGACAGACCGATAGACACACGACATTCTCACTAAAGAACCGAAAAATATAAACATAGAGAAATTTTTCTGGATTTTTGAAATAAGTTAAAAAATATAAAACAATAAACTTTTGAAATGTGGTTAGAAAGAAATTATTTACCGAACCAACATTTGATAATTAACAAATTTTTGAAAACCTTTATTTAGAATTTGAACAAACATCGGACTTTAAAACAAAATTTTAAAAGGTATAGGTACTTCTTTTTTAAAAACAATTATAAAAAATTGTTACTAGCGCTTTTATTTATAGGACTAGCTTGTAAAGGGTTAGAAAAAAGTTTTTTAAATATTATTCGCTTTCTTACAAACAAATTTTAGATGAGTTAAGTTAACTATTCCTACAAACAAAAGTGCTATTAAATTTTTTTTAAATAATTTTTTTGAAAATATTTTTTCAAATAGGAATTTTATTTTTCCAACTTAATTTTAAAAAATTTTTTCATAAAAAATATATAAAAAAAGTTTATTTAACAAACATTCGTTATTGGACCAAACACATTCGACAAACTTTTGATTTTGGTTGTTAAACATTGGAGAAGTGAAAAATACTTATTTAACAAGTAATTTTATTTTATAAGAATAGCATGAGAATAGTTAAACTTTCCAAATTCACGTTATTTAAATTTCCATTGAAACTATCGCAACAAACATACGAGTAACTTGAAAAAGTTTCTAAATTAAAGTCGATTTCATTTTTTTTTAAATTTGGCGTAAATTGAAGTCCAAAATATACATTACTTTATATCTTCAGAATATTGAAAATGATACAGGGTGTTCCATTTAAATTAAGAAACTTGATCCCATTTCCGGTTAATCCGGAAGTCCAAATATAAAGTATTTACTATCGTGTAAAAGCTAATTGTACGAGCTTTCAAAATATACAGGGTGTTACAAAATATTTTGATATTTTTGTAATTTCCGGTTTCACCGGAAGCGTTTTGTTAATCGACAATAGAGTCAATTAATAGATATTCATGAGATTGGTACATATATCCATTTTCAAGTTTTAATTTCAATTAAAAAAGAATTTAGAGATTTTTGAAGTTTTGACATTCCAAAAATCATTGCTCCAAAACGGCCCGAGCGATTGTGATAAAAATTTATATTTCGATAGAGAATTACGCTGTCTAGAACATATCCAAAATAGAAAACATATGGCAGAGGAAATTTTGAGAAAATCCATTTCTAAATTTTGACCTAGTTTGACCCCTTAAAGGTAGGCAATTTTGAAACAATCTTAAAAATCGACTTATTTGGGTCCAAAGTCCTATATTTTGGCTGTACAAGGCCGTTTTTAAATTTTTATAATAATAATTACCGGTCAAGTTATAAGGGAAAAACCATAAAATGGGACAATCGTTCTATTGACCGCCATTTTAAATTTAAAAATTTGAAAAATTTTTTTTTCAATAAAGGTTCATATGTACTATCTTATACCCAAGTAAAATTGAATTTGGTTCAAATTTGTAAATATGCGCGCAAAATAACAACTTTATTTTTGAACACCCTCTGTATAGATTTCTTATTTCTTTCTTATAAGTTTAGTTTGCCGATGAAATAATTTTAAAGTGACTACAATCAAATTTTATCAAAATCGGTTCAGTAGTTTTTGCTCCACAATTGTAACAGACAGACAGACATTTCAGTTCCAAAAATCGAAAAAATTTTTTTTGCATTTTTGGAATGGAATTTTGAGACTCAAAACGTCGAGAAATTCAAAAAAAAAATTTTAATATTATTTATTATTATTTGTCTCGATTATAACAACTTTTAGGCCAATAGAAGGATTGTCCCATTTTGTGGTTTTTCCCTTATAACTTGGTCGGTAATTATTATTATAAAAATTTAAAAACAGCATTGTACAGCCAAAATATAGAGCTTTCGTTCTAAATAAGTCGGTTTTCAAAATTGTTTTAAAATTGCCTACTTTTAAGCAGGCCCCCCACTTCAAACTTTGGGCCCCGGCACCAAAAACTCTTACGGTCCTCCAGTGGCGTAGCTACGTTATCACAGGGCTGGACTAGAAAGATTTAACACGGCCCCCAAGCGCCGCAGTCAATTTTTATTTTATTTTCAAGGTCAAATAGGCTTAGATCAGCTTTAGGAATTTTTTAACATATTTTTGTACTGTGAAATTAAGCAATTTTTTATACTGAAAAAAACTTTATTTGATAATATAATTTATTTATTTGACCATTTGATAATTATTGTTTTAGGCGTTCACGGTTTAGAAAATCATAAAAATAAAATATTTGTAATCTTTGCATGTCCATGTCCACCTTATAAAAAAGATAACTTATTTTACAATTTACAAAAAAGTCCCCTCTTGGGGCCCCTAAAACTCACAAGTCTGGTTTAACAGATCTCGAGGAACTATTATAGTTACACCACTGACACCCCCTTTTGACAAGGTTTATGATGAGTAACAGCAGCATAAAGAATTGAAATTTTCTATAACTTAAACATACATAAAATTTGTTTACAAAATCACAGTAATTATACTGAATTTTAAAGATTTTGATTCTTTAATATTCGAGAACATATTTTTCTCAATGTAGAGCAGTACGTTTACGCGCCCCGGACCCCTAAGCTCTCGGGCCCCGGTACCATGGTACGAACTGACCCCCCTGTTGTGGGGGGCCTGCTTTTAAGGGGCCAAAGTATGTCAAAATTTCGAAATAGATTTTCTTAAAAACTGGTCCGGTCCGGCCATTTTAAAAATATTTGAGTATGTTATAGACAACGCAATTCTCTATCAAAATATAAATTTTTATCAAAATCCCTTGAACCGTTTTGGAGTATCTAATTATTTTTTTAATGTCAAAACTTCAAAAATCGCTTATTTCTTTTGTAATAAAAATGAAAACTTGAAAATGGATAAATGTATCAATCCCATGAATATCTATTACTTGACACTATTTCCGGTTAACAAAACGCTTGCGGTTAAACCGGAAATTACAAAAATATTAAAATTTTGTATATTTTTACCCTGTATATTTTTAAATATTTTGAAAGCTCGTACAATTAGCTTTTACACGATACCAAACACTTTATATTTGAACTTCCGGTTTAACCGGAAATTGAATCAAACTTCTTAATTGAAATATTTTTCAATATTTTGAGCAAATATACTTAATAATATACAGGGTGTTTCATTTAAATTAAAATATTTTATTCCATTTCTCGTTAAATCGTAAGTCAAAATATAAAGTGTTTGGTATCGTGTAACAAATAATTTTACGATCTTTCAAAATATTTAAAATATATACAGGGTGTTCCTAAAAATGTTGCTAGTTTTGTAATTTCCGGTTTAACCGGAAGCGTTTTGTTAACCGAAACTAGTGTCAAATAATACATATTCATAGTATTTATTCACACATTAGTTTTCAAGTTTTAATTTTTATTACAAAATAAATTAGATACTTTTGACATTCAAAAACTCATAACTACCAATCCGCTACAGCGATTTTGATAAAATTTTAGATTTCGATAGAGAATTATAACAAAACAAAAACATAAGCCTGTAACATAACAAAAAAAGAAAAAATATGACAATAGAAATTTTGAGAAAATTCGTTTCAAATTTTTGATTTACTTTGGCCACTCAAAGTAGTCAATCTTAAAAATCGACTTGTTTAGGAGCAAAGTCCTATATTTTTGCTGTACAATGACGTTTTGAAAATTTTATAATAATAATTCCAGGCCAAGTTTTAAAGAAAAAAACACAAAATGGGGAAAATCGTTCTATTGGCTGCCATTTTGTTATCTTATTTGCTATCTTATAATAAAGTAAATTACTAAATTTGACCCAAATTTGCAAAAATGCGCCAAAAAAGCTAAGTTTATGGATAAAATAATTTTAAAGTGGCTAAAATCAAATTTTAGCTTGGTCAATCAGAATTAACTAATAATTAATTAGAAAGTAAATCAAGAATTCAAATTAAATTTACTTCTTGAACTAAATTAATTAAGAGCTTTATAGTACCACCTATAAGTGTTGTAGTAGACAGCCCTAAATGTAGAAGATGTAACTATGAAACTAAAACTGCAGAGCACTTCTCTTGTGTTTGCGTTGTATCAAGGGATAACCTTTCGCTAGAAGATCTATGTTGACTTCTGGCCTAGATTTATTGACACCCTCCTGCCTCAGAAATGCTGGAGTTCCTACTAAAGAAAATATGATTATACGAATAACATGAACAATAAAGAAGAGAGCACAATCGAAATAACTGAGATATGCACAAAAATTAAAATTTCAAATAATGAAGGTAGAGGATTTTTCTAAAAAAATGCCTTCATTGGAAACGTCTTCATGAAACGTCTTCATTTCAAACAATAAAGAGATGGAGACTATAGTTACAGACCTATCCTACAAAAACATTTTATCTGAACTACCCTGTACCTAATTTACTTTATTTAGAATAAATTTTTTGAAGTCTATTTCCTATTCTAAGTCTTACGTTTTTTGGAACGTCCCTCGTATTGACGAGAAGCAACAAGCGATGTTGGAGCCAGTATCGTATAAAAAATACCAATTTAACTGACTCGGGCAAATCGTTGGATATGTTAATCGCAATTAAATAATAAATAAAAAATAAACGTAAATGACTTACCGAATATTGTTGATAATAGCACATAAAAAAGAAACAATTAATATTTAAAAATCACTAAAGGAAAGGATAAATGGAATGATAAATAAATTTATAATTGATCACCAAGGGGTGATATAACAAATGCAATTACTAAATAAACTTTGGTATAAAGCTACCTGATTGAAATGTAATTATAAAAATTAATACTGATGTCCACTTCGATGGCGAAGCGAGAATGCTATTCAAATTAAAAATTATCTCTCATTCGTGCTCGCGCACATCCTAAAATTAAGAATAAATATAAAGTAAATTAAACAAATAATTATGGCGTAACCATACTCCCGGCCGTAAAAGAATGATCTTTTACAGAAAAACAAATAAGAAAATTCAGAAAATAAAAATAAAACAACTCTACTTTAAACACAAGTAAATTAAACTTATTGAGTAGGTAATGGGCATAACCGTACCACCGGGCGTTTATATAACCCATTTTTAGTTCGAACTAATGCTACCCGTGGAATTTGATCATTACCAAAATACACCTCATCTACCATTCCTATATTCCAGAATAACGGAGGAGTATTATCTTTCATAAGTAGAACAAGAGTGCCTACTTTGACTTGACACACCGGAGTGTTCCACTTCTGTCTAATTTGTAAATCAACAAGATATTCTTGTCTCCATCTTGTCCAATAACTTTTAATAATTTGGTCTAATAAGGTTTTGCGGTTTAATAACGTAGCAGTATCTTCTGCCATCAAAAATTTAACTGGTATTAGATTCAAAAAATGAGCCGGCGTGAGGGCTATAGGTTCAGAAGGGTCCGAACTCAACCAACATAACGGTCGACTATTTAATAACGCTTCAATTTGACTGAGAACCGTAATGAACTCTTCATACGATAAAATCTGAGTCCCAATAACTTTAAATAGATGGGTTTTAACACTTTTTATATTAGATTCCCAAATACCACCCATATGCGGAGCATTCGGGGGGTTTAAATTCCACTGAATCTTATTTTTAAGTAATTCAATTTTAATATCATCCTGATAAGAAGACGAGGATACAAAATTATAAATTTCCTCAAACTGAGATTTTGCACCAACAAAATTAGTGCCTTGATCACTATATAGAACAGATATATGACCACGCCGAGAAATAAAACGCTTAAAAGCTGAAATGAAAGAGGAAGAGGAAAGATCAGATGCAAGTTCTAAATGGATAGCTTTAGTAACAAGACACACAAATAAGCATATATAAGATTTTTGGCTACGAACTCCTCTTCTTCTACTAATTGTAATATGAAAAGGACCGGCATAATCTACTCCCGTATGTGTAAACGGTTTAGAGGGAGTTACTCTAAATGAAGGAAGATCAGCCATTAATGGAAATAAAGGTTTAGGTTTGTTTCGGAAACACCAATTACAAGATTGGACAACCTGCCGAACACTATTTCTGGCAGATAAAATCCAATATCGTTTTTTAAGGATGGAAGAAAGTAGATGAGGTCCAGTATGTAAATTTGATTTATGATAATGAGAAATTAAGAGACGAACAAAATGATCCTTTCTAGGTAATAAAATTGGATGTTTAGTGTCATATTCTAATTGAGAATTACAAAGACGACCGCCCACACGAATGACATGGTCTTGTAAAAAAGGTCTCAATTTTCTTAAAGGAGCAGAACATTCATTCCCATTTTTCAACGCCTGATAATCTTCAGGAAAGTATTTCAACTGAACCACTTTAATTAACTGTAATTCGGCAGACTCAAAATCAACCGCACTTATATCTAACTGGCGGGGTAAAATTTTAATAAACCTTAAAACATAAACAGTAGAACGTATTAATTTAAACCACGAAGAAAATCTTAAAATTAATTGATATAAGGGATGACATTCTACATCAAATACAACTAATGAGATCGGTTTTTTATCTTCCAATACCTGATCATCACATTTAAACTCAGTCATAGGCCAATTTTCCAATGGAAGGGACAACCAAGGGGGTCCCGTAAGCCATTGCTTATTTTCTATAAATTGTAAAGGCAACATGCCTCTGGAAACGCAATCAGCGGGATTGTCGTTTCCTTCTACGAAGTACCAATGTTTACGTTTTAAAGTTGACTGAATTTGGCTAACGCGGTTGGCAACAAATGTTTTCCAACGAAATGGATCCGAATGAATCCAGTTTAAAGTGACTGTGGAATCAGAAAATGCAAAAATGTTATCAAACTTAAGAGAACACATATAAGTATCTAAAATAAATTTAATTACTTTCGCTAATAATACAGCTGCTAACAGTTCCAATCTAGGGATTGACAACGTTTTTAAAGGTGAAACCTTTGACTTGGAATAAACTAAATTAACTTTGACTTCATTCGTGACATAATCGTAAGAACGACAGTAAACTACTGACCCATAACCCTTCTGGGAGGCGTCCGCGAAGCCAATTAATAAATAAGTCTTAGTAGACGTAATGTTTAAATTTCTGGGAATAGTAAAATTTTTTAAACAACTTAATTCAGTTTGAAATTGTTTCCAAACCTTTTCTACTTGAATGGGAGGTTTTGAATCCCAATCCAATTTCAATTGCCACAAATGGGCAATAAGAGATTTTAAATACAACGTTATGGGGGCCAAAAAACCCAAAGGATCAAAAATCCTAGCTACAGTGGATAAGATGCCTCTTTTAGTGCAATCGCTCTTTTCAAAATTTAAATTAAACGAAAAGGTATCACTAGTCGGATTCCATTTTAATCCTAACACCTTTAAAAATTCGGTGTCATCAAAAGATACAGATTTTAGTAAGCGAATACTTTCGGGAATTTCTTGTAATAAGTCATCAGAGTTCGTGGCCCATTTAACTAAGGGAAACCCTCCCGCCTTAAAGAGGCCCACTAATTCATTATATAAAACTTTAGCTTTATCAACACTTTCGATGCTTCCGCAAACATCATCAATATACATATGATTACGAACAAATTCAGAAGCCATCTTATAAGACCGCTCTTCATCAATAGCTAATTGTTTGACAACACGCAGAGCCAAATAAGGGCTAGAACTAATTCCGAAAGAAACCGTATTTAATTCGTAAATACTTAAGGGATCTTCAGGGGAAAATCTCCAAAATATTCGTTGATAACGTCTATGTTCACTTACTAAATCGATTTGTCTATACATCTGCTTAATATCGGCAGTGATAGCAATGGGAAATAATCTAAAGTTAAGTAAAATAGTAATTATATCCGGTTGTAATTTAGGACCGGTATGTAAAATATCATTAAGTGATAACGAAGATTCGCTCTTAGCGCTAGCATCAAAGACGATGCGAAGAGGAGTCGTAGGATGACCGACGCGCTCAATACCATGATGGGGTATAAAATAATGAGGTAAATTATCATCATTAGAATTTTTAACGACACTAAGATGTCCTTGATCTATATAATCTTGAATAACTTCAGAATAAAGTTTATGAAATGAAGACGACTTCTGAAATCTCTTTTCTAAAGATAGAAATCTAATGCGAGCCATATTTTTTGAATTACCTAACTCACTAGGATCCCTTTTAAATGGCAACGAAACGGTATATCGACCAGTGGGGTCGCGCGAATGCGTAGCTATAAAAGAGGTTTCACACTCGTTATCGTCATCACTAATAATTGGTGACGCTGGTTTGATCTCTTCAATTTCCCAAAATTTGGACACAAGAGTTTCTAACGGAGTAAAAGAACAAAAGGATTGCACTTCATTAACACTGGATTGTTGGAAGATAGGGGCGGAGCCCATCACCACAAATCCTAGTGACGTTTTTAATGCGATAGGAAGCTCTGGAGAGCTACTAATTTTAACATTTTCCAACAAATGAGGATATAAATTAGCGCCAATGAGCCCATCTAAGGAAGAAGGGACATAAAACTCGCTATCAGATAAGGGTAAATCTTTTAAATATTGTAGTGAGGCTACATCAACCAGTGCAGTGGGCGACTGATTTACAATTTTATCTATTACTAAACATACTAAATTATAGTTAACAGTAGGATCAAACCGAGATTGAATAAGCAAATTAGTTTGACCTTTGATTGATCTAGTGGTATGACCGATACCTATAACAGAGGTGTTAAATTTAGAAATCGGTAATCCTAAGCGGCGACAACATTCAGTAGTTAGAAAATTTGATTGGGAACCAGAATCTAACAAAAGGCGAAGTTGATGCACCTGTGAATAACGATCCGTGTAATTTACAACGGCGGTAGAAAGTAAAACGATTTTATTAGAAGTCGAATTTGTTGAGGAACAAGCGACGATTGGACCTGTTGAAGAATTATCTTCATTCAGAAAACTTTGATTTACAGGACCGGGTCCTAAAGGTTCAGGTTTAACTGAATTATTACCAAAATGAAGAAATGTGTGATGTTTTAATTTACATATATTACACGTTTCTGTCGAAGTACATAACTTAAAGACGTGTTGGTTAGATAAACAATTTGAGCATATTCCATTTTGCTTAGAAAATTTAAACCTTTCTACAGGGGAAAGAGCCTTAAATTTAGAGCATCTATACAGGACGTGAAATGGTGAAAGATGGCAACACGGACATTTAGAAGAAGTAGCTCGATTGATGAGAAAGGAGTGTGTGGATTTGACAGGAACGGACTTCTTAGATGAATTTTGGCTGTGACATAAGGTTTTTGATTGTATTTTAATAAAACTGATGATTTCTGAGTAAGTCGGCAACGCCTTCTTGTCTATTCGAGACATTTCAAAAAAACGGTTAGTTTGATTATCTAATTTAGACAGCGCAATGTAACCCAACACAAACTCAGTTAAATCTGGAATCTTTAAATGTTTGAGTGATGAAACCGCAGCGTCAAATTTGTCTAAAAATAATTTTAAAGACATTTCCGACTCAAATTGAATGGGTTTAAATTCCAAAATTTGCCGTAAGTAAGCATTGGCCTGATCTCTCACATCCTCGTACCTTTCGATAAGAGCTTGCCATATGGTGGCGTAATTACTACCAGTCGGAGAGATACCGGCAAAAACTGAGGCTGCTTTACCGTTAACTCTACCAACTAAATAATAAACCTTATCATCATCAGATAACTTTTGATTTAAATGAACTTTATTTTTAAAAGTTTCGTAAAAAAGGGGCCACTCCGAGAGTTCACCCGAAAACTTGGGCAGTTCAACTTTAGGAAGTTTAACTTCCGGGCTTACATCTATTTGAGGACCTTGCGGTGTTTGAAGAGAGGAGGACGTACTGGCCTCTTTATCGAGTTTCTTAGCGGCCATGAATATAACTCCACATAAATCATCAAATGAATCCAAAACTTTAAAATCTGGAATGGACTCTGGGTCGATCTCTATTTGAACATAATTAATTTGATCTACTATTTCACGAAATTCTTTAATGGTTTCATTTATGCGTTCAAATTTTATTTTAAAATAATTAACAGTTTTTTTATCGGTAAGATTTTTGGTATAATCATATAATTGTTGTACCCGAAGAAACAACGTTTCCTTTTTTGCTGTTAAAATTCTTAATCTAGTTTCCGCCATTATAAAAGCAAGGAAATAGAAGAAAAGGTGTACAAATATTAAAATAATTTAATTTAAAAGTTAATAAATTTTGAATGTTACCAATAATTGACTTGTGTTTAACGCAGATAAATTGAAATAAATTCAATGTCATTGATAATGAGGTTCGCAATTTCAAGATGTGCGCATACACGAATGAGAAACTTGTAGAAAAACGCGATAATTGCGACTAACATACCTTTCCGAAAGGGAAAAAAAGGACTCCTGGACAGGGCTAGGAAAATCCGGCTCGAAGGACCATATGTTGGAGCCAGTATCGTATAAAAAATACCAATTTAACTGACTCGGGCAAATCGTTGGATATGTTAATCGCAATTAAATAATAAATAAAAAATAAACGTAAATGACTTACCGAATATTGTTGATAATAGCACATAAAAAAGAAACAATTAATATTTAAAAATCACTAAAGGAAAGGATAAATGGAATGATAAATAAATTTATAATTGATCACCAAGGGGTGATATAACAAATGCAATTACTAAATAAACTTTGGTATAAAGCTACCTGATTGAAATGTAATTATAAAAATTAATACTGATGTCCACTTCGATGGCGAAGCGAGAATGCTATTCAAATTAAAAATTATCTCTCATTCGTGCTCGCGCACATCCTAAAATTAAGAATAAATATAAAGTAAATTAAACAAATAATTATGGCGTAACCAAGCGATGTTGATAAAGCAGTTCACTATATTTCTATAAATATAAGCGCAAACTCTCTTTCGGCGGCTTGACGCTTATCAGACGACGGCAGTAACTTGTTGCGAATCTGTATGATTTGACGCATCGCCTCGGATTGGCGTCTTTCGTTTACAAAACATTACGCGGGTCGCGCGAATAAAATTTTTCTCGTGTCAAATTTTTGAAAAAAATATTTTTTGAAATTTTTCCCAAAATTTGCATTTGAAAAACATTTTAAAAAAAAGATGTTTTGTAAAAAATTTGTTTATAAAAAGTTATATGAAAATATGAAAAGCATAAAAATAAACTTCAAATTAATTTGTTAGTGTTAATAACTTAAGGTAACAATTTTTATTTGCTCGTCTTTTTAGCAAATTTTAATTTTTGATTTTTCATTTACATGTGTTAATTTTTTTACAAATTTTACGAGTGTAAATTCTATCCAAAAGTTCAAAATTTTATAACGCCACAAACACGACATTTATTTATATATTTTATTTTATACTTTTGGGAAACGGCTAAAGTAATTGGAGCCCTTTTTAGCATCTACACTTTGACGATTTAATTGGACCCATTTAATTGCGTTGGGAACTATTAATTTCGCCTAC
This sequence comes from Malthinus seriepunctatus, assembly GCA_963924605.1. Classification (NCBI taxonomy): domain Eukaryota; kingdom Metazoa; phylum Arthropoda; class Insecta; order Coleoptera; family Cantharidae; genus Malthinus; species Malthinus seriepunctatus. The sequence goes on along the minus strand of OZ004600.1, from coordinate 127,437,337 downwards.
GTTTTTCGAATCGCCTTTCGATGTAATTAAAATTCTTTTAGCTCAAACCAAATACTTTGCGAGACACCCTCGCTCATTAATGTCACCAAAATTAGAGATTTACTCATAAAATTGCTTCTTAATTTTCTTAACTTTTTGATCTGTGTTTGTTACGATTTGGTACAAAAAATTATTTTTGTAATTCCCAGTAGTGGACTAGGTGTTGGAAGCTTAGTTAAAAATTCACCACTTCGACGATCTTTCAGGTAACTATGAATTAATTCCCAATGGCATTTGAAACAATGTCATTTTTTCCGTTCAATCATCGTCTATTCCTTTGCACTGTGATAAACTCTTTATAGTTATAGACGGAAAGATATTCAAGACACTACTTTTATTTTGAATTATGTTATCTGAAAATAGGCCCTGGGGGTTATTGCAGGACATATAAGCACAAATCGAAATTTCGAAGACACTTTGTTGATAAAATGTATTCCCAAAGAAATACGAAATAGTACCAATATAGATTACATCAAATTTCCCTACAAAATATGTATTTTTTGGCAAAACCTTCAAAAATTGTTGGGCAACTAAAAATTGGCGCCCCAGAAAGTTTTGGGTGCGAGTATAACTTTTTGGGGTCACAGAGATACCTATTATCTATCTATGTATATCACGACACACACAAAGATACAAACAGAGAATATTTTATATTTGAAAATAATGTTTTTCTCCATACAAAGTTAAAGATTACGAAAAACTTTTGTAGTGATTTTAAAATCGAACATAGCGATTTACGATGTAAAAATTAAATCTTTATTAACCATGTTCCCCATTTTAACATTTGGGCCTGATTTTTTTAGTAGATAATATCAAAAACTTCATAAAAAATCCTGAAAAATCTTAATAGGTCCTAGAAACACGAAACGTCTCTTAAGATGGGAGTTTTAGAAATTTAACTCCTAATATTATACAAGGTGTTAAAAAATTTAATAATATTTTTTAACAAAATTATTTGAAGAACTAGAGAAATCCAAGGTTTCAGAAAACCAAAACGTTTGATTTCCAATCTAACTTTAGAATCAGATGTAAAAGAAGAGGTTGCTGTAGAAAAGTTTTGGCAGGTTTTCATAATTTTTAATAAAAAAAATAAAGCCAAAATACTAAAAGTCTAAAATTTTTTCAATATTTTAAAAACCAAAGTGGCTATAGTCCGGAACTTATTAAAAGAATAGGGCGGAGCCAATATCTCACGTAGTACAGATAGAGGGGGTGAGTGCTCTCTCTCTATCTATCTTTATCTCTAAAATTGATGCGACCAGATGTGACACATATTCGTTATAGCGCATTGGCTCCGCCCTATTCTTCTCATAAATTCCGGACTTTACTTAAGGGACTTTTCTTTTTAGATTATTAATCAGCATAAAATTCTGCAGCTTTGCTTCAATTTAACTGTTTTTCCATTTCTTAAAATAAGCGAGCTCTCCATAGTGCAGGTGGAATTTGAATAACTTGTATAATATTTGAAAGGTAAAAAAACATCGAGAGGCCTAACGGAGGGAGGGTGTAACGGGATAGGTATACCATGACTTAATAAAGCATTTCTAAGGCAATCTAGGAAATTTAAAATTGTTACAAGGGTAGATCATAGCCTAATGATCCCAAGGCTAGTTTGTATTTACCATAAACAAACTGTCGTTCCGAGTCAGGGGCGGATCTACTAATGGACTAATAGGACTTAAACCCTGGGCTCAAATTGTCAAAGGACCCACAAAAATTAAATTATTATAAAGCAAAAATGGATTTTAAACCTCATTTAAAGATTCTTAATCTGACAAAAAATGAGGCCCCATTGGACTTTAATAGCTTTGGGCCCCGAAAAATCTAGATCCGTCCTTGTGCCCGAGTGGGGGCTCACATCCAAGGCCTACTTCCTTGCGTAATGAAATTTAATTCGAGTATTCTTTGATGTAATAGAAATTTACATATGGATGATATTTCTTGAAGCCCCCCGCCCCTCCTTTGTAGAGAAACCGTATTAACAGTTTGTAAAATGCTATCTTGTAAGATTCGCCTTACGGATTCATGAGGAAAAGCTCCATAGCAAAAAAATTATAGGATATTAGGATATATAATATAGGACTTTAGTGTAATCTTGCTTGCTATGGAAAACAATATAAAATCTTTAATGTCAAAATTCTAAGCCCTCTAGAAACTGAGTACACGGTTACATAACAAAGGCTTGGATCTTGTAATTATTACCGTATTGCTACGCTACGCTAAACTACCGTAAACCGGGGGCTACTTTGACATAGTTTTGATAGTTTTTACAAATTAACTTTTTTGTGTATGACAAAACAATGAAAATCATAGTGAACTATAACACTTTTGATTCTTCCACTTTATGAATTTACCACAGAACGGCCATTTTGCTTCTATAATAACAGAAAAAATAAATAAGAAAGCCGGTGTCGAAGTAACGAGTGGACACATGGGCTACTTTAACATAATTATTTATTTTTATTTTTTAGAGAGATAAAAATTGGCTTTTTTTATTACGTCTATATTTATTAATAATTTATTAACGTTTATCTTATATGTATTAAGCTTCTTCATAAAATAAATAAAAAATAATCATTTAATTTGCATTAAAAGTTGAAGTCGCTTGACGAGCCGTTACACTTCCACATATATTCAGCGTTCGTTTGGTATCAAACATTTACGCCGTGAAAGAGCTTACGAAAGAGCTCTAAATAAAAAAAATTACGTTCACATTGTCCCTAGTCGCATTATAGAAATTCCTAAACGTTCCTCGTACACCAATTTGTTTTAATCGCTGTGTACTTTAGTATAGGAAATGATTTATCCGAAAGACAAAAGGTCTCTCTTTAGAGACTCTTGCGCAAATATTTTCAATAAGTTGAGAAAATGTAATTTCAATTTTTACTCAATTACGATTTCTCGGACGAGATAGAAAAGTTCGTACTTTTGGTTTATTTATATAAATTCAATTTTCGATAGAAACTTTAAACTACCCTTGTCTTAAAGAAAAGTCAATCTCCGCCTTTAATAAAAATTACATTTTCCTTTTACAAAATTTTCTTTTCGTCAATCATTCAAAACATATTTTGACAAGTTTTTCAAACAAAGCATGTCTAGAAATAACAAAATACGGGTCTAAAATATTTATTCTGTCTTATATCAAAACATTTTATCCTAAAACAAATATACACCATCCATGCCGTGTAGCGTATTCATCGTATTATGCCTACTTTACAACGTACAATCTATTCGCTTGAGCGATAATCGAGTAGCTGTCGGATATTAACAGACTTCTTGGTGCACCTGACATAATTCTACACAATACAGGAACATTTTCCTTCCGATTAATCGATTTTCGTGAGTTTGTGCTTAACATTACTAACACTTGCTTTATTTATAATCAAAATCATAAGTACACGCACGTGATGTTTTATGAGTATCTAGGTTAACGTACGTGGAATCTTAAATTATTTATCGAAAACAGAAATTTTATTTTATTTCTGGATGTCCCCCCCCCCGGGACACTTTTACAACGTACGAGAAAGTCCTGTTTGACTTAATCATAGTTTTTTAAAATCCATAAGAAGGTGGACTCATGTCAATAGTAAGGAGAGATTAATTTGAATCAATAACCTCCAAAAAATTTTACTGCCTCCTCCTACTAATAGAGAACTAGGAGCTCATTTCACATGTGAAAGAAGTGTACTCGAGATATTATACGAGCCTTATTTGAAATAATTTTAAAAAAACTCATTATAGAGGACCTACCTTTGCATTCCATTGCTGCTCTTCGCAACTTTTTTCCATAAGCAGAACTGGAAACTTGATTTGATTTCATCTACTTCAGTATCTAAACTGCCCGCCATTGAACTAATCCTACAGCTTCATCTCAAAGACTTTTGTCCATAGTGGCTGTAAATAAAAAAAAAACAAAAATTAAAAATTATTTTTGATTAGATATGTACAGTCGGCCTCATAATTATTGGCCACCCTGGCTATACGTCTAGCACAAATTGTGGATGCAATCATCAATAACACCCCCTACTTAAATTGAGGGGTAACTTTATTTTGCCAACAAGTAGTAAATCAACAACCTCCCCTTCTGTCCTTTAGTCATTGTTGGCTAATAACCACCCTGGGCGTATAGCCAGGATGACCAATAATTGTGAGGCTGTACTTAAAATGGTTTTTGATAACCGTGAACAATCAGACAGTGCGTTACAATAAAAGATATCAAGAGGGCGTAAAAATGATTATACAGTGATAGTACTCTAAGCCAAAAATAAAAATTCGAACGACCAGGACAGTGATATTTGGAAACAAGTTCCGATGAGAATTTATGGGCTTTTCACGTATTGTTTTATGCCAAAAAGAAATTTTAGAGCGTTCTAAATGAACCCAAAGAGTCCGATGAAATTCTTGATGGTTTTAAAGCGTTGTAATAGGTCCTAAAGCGTCGCTGAAGGCTTTAAAGTGTCGCCGAGGGCTTTAAAGGGTCGGTGAGGGCTTTAAAGCGTCGCTGAGGGCTTCAAAGCGTCATTGAAGGTTTTAAAGCACTCTTAAAGGTTTTAGAGCGTCCGTAAAGATTTTAACCATTCTTGAAGGTTTTAAAACGTTTTTGAAGGTTTTAAAGCGTTGTCAAAGGTCTTTTAGGTTGAGTCTCATAAAGGGTGCTGAGCACTTGCGAGATCGATCACAAACTCGAACAGTTACGTCGCCGCTTTCGGCGGTTATCGGTTGAATACAAGCAAACTGCCAACCTTTTCGAAATTTGGCCAACTCGTTCTTTACGTTTGTTTTCAACCGATAGCTGCCGAAAGCGGCGACACGTAACTGTTCGAGTTTGAGAAAGCTTTATGAAACGGACTTAAGTCTGCGATCTCGATCTTAAGTTGAGCAAGTGCTTAGCACCCTTTATGAAATCCGCCCTTAGCGTCGCTGAAGGCTTTAAAACGTTTTTGAAGGTTTTAAAGCGTTGTAATAGGTCCTAAAGCGTCGCTGAAGGCTTTAAAGTGTCGCCGAGGGCTTTAAAGGGTCGGTGAGGGCTTTAAAGCGTCGCTGAGGGCTTCAAAGCGTCATTGAAGGTTTTAAAGCACTCTTAAAGGTTTTAGAGCGTCCGTAAAGATTTTAACCATTCTTGAAGGTTTTAAAACGTTTTTGAAGGTTTTAAAGCGTTGTCAAAGGTCTTTTAGCGTCGCTGAAGGCTTTAAAACGTTTTTAAGGTTTTAAAGCGTTGTAAAAGGTCTTTTAGCGTCACTAAAGGCTTTAAAACGGGATTGAAGATTTGAAAGCACTCTTAAAGGTTTTAGAGCGATTCTCTCAAGTTTCGTGTCTCTACTCGTAGAACTACGAGAACTACTACTCAGATTTTTCCGGATTTTTCAGATCATGAAATTTTTGATATTGTCTACTAAAAAAAATCAGGCCCAAATGTTGAAATTAATATTTTCGATTTTAAAATCACCACATATCTACATGGATATAAAGAGTTCTTGAAGGTTTTAAAGGGTTGTAAAAGGTCATAAAGCGTCACTGAAGGCTTTAAAGCGTCGTTGAGGGCTTTAAAGTGTGATTGAAGGTTTTAAAGCACTCTTGATGGTGTTAAAGCGTTCTTGGAGATTTTAAAGCGTTCTTGGAAGTTTCAAAGCGTGCTTGAAGGTTTTAAAGGGTTTCTTAACGATTTAAAGTGTTCTTGAAAGTATAAAAAAATTCCTGAAGATTTTTTGGCGTTCTTAAACATTTTAAAGTGTTCCTGAAGGTTTAAAAAGTGTTCTTGAAGGTTTTAAAGCGTACCTAAAGATTTTCTCGTGTTGTCGGAGGTTATAAAGCATTCTAAAAAGCTTTAAAGTGCCGCTTTAAGCCGTTATTGAGAGTTTTTAAGCATTCTTGAAGGTTTTAAAGCATTCCTTAAGGATTTTAAAGCGTCGCTGAAGGTTACAAAGCGCTCTTGAAGGTTTTAAAGCGTTCTTAAACGTTTTAGAGCGTTCATAACGGTTTTAAACATTAGTAATGGAATCACATTAAACTGAGAAGGGCATAAACTGCGAAGTATCCACGCCTTGAACGAATTTTAATGAAATTTTTTTTATTTAGTTCTAAATACGCTACGGATCTAAGTTTATTTTGTTAAAAAGTGTGCATTTGTCTCATCACTTTTTTAAACCACTTCTTGTGAATTCAATTTTCAAAATCATAAAAATTAACTGACAAAGAATAATTTTTATTTCATAATTTTGGGTGTAAATGCTTACACTTTTCATAATAATTAGTAACTAAAGCAACAAGGTTACGGAAAAAAAAATTTCAAAAAGGCATGATAAAATTCTTATTAACATTTACTTAACAGTAACTAATGAACTACTTCTAGGCATCTCAAAAACTTCAAATTTGGTACCAATGTATATCATGTCCTCAAGATTTATTTAAAAAAGTCTTCAAGTCCTAAAAATCCCTGGGGGGACAAATTAAGAGGGAAGGTTTGAAACTTTGATCTTTAGGGTATTTAGAACTAAATAAACAAATTTCATCAAAATTCGTTCAAGGCGTGGGTTCTTCGCAGTAAAACCCTCGTTCACTCCACCTTAAGGCAATATTGAAGGTTTTAAGCTTCAAAGAAGTTTAAAGTTCTAAAACTTTTTAAGTGAGCGGTTTGATGGGAATTTATCAAAGAACTATCTTTATCAAAGGTAACAGTTATAGAATTTTTTGCTTTCGTCAGTCTGGATTTTGGTGTTCAGGTTCTAAATCCAAATACCAAAAAGGAGAGAGAGGAATCAATATTTCAAAAGTTTTAGATGACTTTTCAATTGTTTAATTTTTGGCTTACTTTGATAGTCAAATGCTTTGTAAAATAAGCAGTTTATAGACAAGACAGATGAACCGACAGACACCTCGATATGTAGATGAATAGGGCATTTTCCAATTTTTAAAATATCAATTATTCCTGCGTTATTGCATAGTAAAGTCGATTATCAATGACTTGGGCACACTAAAAATATGTTAATCAAAAAAGTTTCATCAAAAACTGCTTTAGAAAAAGTATTAAATGGTACAGTTTCAAAGTGAAAATTAAAACGGAAGTGACGTCACGAGTCATACACATCACGTTTGTTGCTTAGTTACATGTATTAAATGTCAGCTAATGTGTAATCAAGGTTATAATAAGTTGGAGCTCATTAGTTGAATATTGACGAATATTGACAGCAACGACTCGTGACGTCATGCCGCTTTTATGCGGGAAACTTTATAGTTTGAATTTCAAATAATTTTTTGGGCAAAACCTACAGTCGCAATTTTTCTTTAATGTGGTTTTGAGATTACGTTATCAATAAGGTAACTTTCTAGATACATTTTAAAAAATTGGAAAATACCCTATTATGGGTCGAGAACATACAAATCAGTAATCAAAGCGTCTTTAGAGAAGAATTTTGGTGTCTGCATAGTCATAGTCATACTACTCATATCATGAAGGTCCTATATGTTCTCCCATCAACTAAAATTGGTTTAATTAATGATTATACAGGGTGTTTTTTGAAAGAAACAAGTGGTGAAAATTTGATTTTTTACATATAACAAACACCCTGTCTATTATTTAGCAAACAATAATTAAATTTAATTGGTCCTATTTTAGATAATTAATTCGTAATCTATTTTAGTAATAACACTTAATACCTGAAATTTAGTACAAACCTTTAACTAAATTCACTTTTATGACCTATTATAAAAAAAGAGAAAAAAAATTAAAAATAAAGAGATAAACTGATGAAAACAAATTCATTTATCTAACATGTTACGTTATTAATTGCGTAGCACAATTCATCAAGGCAATGCCATTTGGGCCACTTTCGAATTTAAAAAATAAACCAGGATTTTTTTTAAGATATAAAAGGAATTCTTTTATCCAAAATTCAATAATGAATCGATCAAACAAATTAAACCGACGAATTTATATATTTTTCTTTATCATATTGCTTTGCTAATTTTAACTTTTGATTGCGAAACCTTTTAGATGTGATAAATTAAAATAGATAACCCTCAAATTTAAAGGTGTTGACACTTTTTTTTTTGATTATTTGTTTGTTTATAGTGTTATCAAATAATTGTTATTTCAAAACCAAAACCCCTCTCCTGTCACATCAAACGTATGAATTAAATATCAAAGGACACATCACATTTACGTGATTTTATCTTCACATTACATACAAGGTGTCATTAGAAAAACGACGACTAACTTCTATAAAATGAATTAATGCAATATCAAGACTCCCGGGCTACACTCTACAAGTTTCGCAAAAGTTTTTAGCAAGACCCTGTATTTTAGTTTCAGTAAAATCAAGATGGCGAACCACTTTAACATACATAACCTAAATTTAACATTAAAATTCCACCAGATTGTCCCTTTTAATTACCTCTTATTTACATCCAGTAAAACTCAAAATTTAATTTACGAACTCTTGGTCAAACGTCAAAACTCTTATATCTTGATCCAAATTAGCTTGTTGCGCTTGAAGTAATAATAAATTTTTCATTAAAATATTTGAATTTAAAAATTAAAATTTAAAGAAATGATTTAATAACTGTCGCTCTTTTTAATCTTGGGAGATTAGTGCCAAAATGATTTTAAAATTAAAACTGTCGGAGTCGGTTAAAAAAATTTATTTTTGGTGCAATTAATTAATTCATACACAAGTAATTTTGCATTTTGCAATGTCACCACGAATAAAACGTAATTACAAACTCTTCTTTGTGTGAAAAGGTGCCTGCGCTTATTTTTATAAATTTCCATAAATTCAATACTTAGGAGGAAAGCAGAGTTTTGGTTTAGAATACGTTTTTCGTTATAAAACTTTTAGTTAATAATAGACAACTTTTCTATGCATAAATAAACACCCTACAAATTGTTTAAACTGCAATTTTCCGGAAAAACTGTTACAAGTCTCGTAAATTAATTTTTATTTTAACATCCACGACGTATTTTGCAATATACAGGCTATTTGAATTTGTGAGAGCTGGGCTAATTTAGGACTCATTTGATTTAAAATTTTTATCAAAATAATCATACTTTGAACCTTTAACCAAACTCTGTGTTCATCAGTATTGTTCAACCTGAGCTTATAGTCTCCTAAGCACTCCTCTAACTAAATCCTTCATGATGAATCTCATAAAGGACAATCAGAGCAAGAAAAAAGGGTCAACTAATAGTAAAAACTTTAATTGCGTGGAAGACGAAGGATTTCAATCATATACTCGTACATCCAGAAAAACTTTTGCATGTAGGTAAATTAATCTACAATTCCAGACTGAAATAGTAAATCATCAGAATACTGAGGGTTCCAGTAACTATACATGATCCGTCAAAAAGATATTAGAGTAGTCCCAACAAAAGAAAAGTCCACCACATGATTACCGTTGGAGTTGTGCAGTAGTTTTCTACTGTCGGTCGCCACTATGGCCTCTGAAGCCACGCCTCGCGCAGATTTGGTCACGTGGTGGGCTTTTCTTTCGTTGGTCCTACTCTATCACTTACGAGTACCGAGTATATACAGGGTGATCCATCAAAAACGAAAGAAGGGTGTTTTTTTCGTATTTAACTTCTTTTTTTCAAAAATGTCTCAGACCTTTGGTTTTATTTTCGAGGTAGGCACTTTTCTTTGCTACTTTGAACATCGTTAAAAGAATGTTTCAGCGGTGGTGTAAGCAACCCCAAAATTTTAATAGGTTTAGGGGGTCGAGCTGCATATTATTTTAAAGCTCTTTAAATTCTCTTTTCAACTATGTGTGATTTTTAAATTTGGACCAGTAATTTTTATTCCCGACAGAGGAACATTCTATGCATTTGTTTAAACGTATTGTCACGCGTAGAAATATTACGCAAATTAGTAAATGTAATTATAAAAGAATGCAACAATGTAGGTTTGCAAAAGATTACAATATGCGAATATTGTAATAAGTCGGGAATGTCTTATTCAACAGAATCGTCAGTGTCAGTCGTCACGTAGACAGAACTGATAAAAGACCCTCGATGGGATCAGTGAATGAGTTACTAGGTGGGATTAGAGTTAGTTAGTTGTTTATGGAGCTCCAAAGAAATGAGTTGACTTAAGGGTTGTCGATGGGACTCCAAAGGAGTTAGTCATGAATTGAGCTCCAAAGAAGGGTTGAAGTAAGAGTCATATTTGAAACTGAGATAAAATTTTATTTTAAATTTAAAAAAAAAATTATATTGTATTCATAGATTCGGCGTGGTTGTGATTATTGTGCAATATTGCTATTTAAAGCAACAATAAATAAGTAACTGCATGTTATTTTTGTATGTCTCAAAAATTATTCCCCAAATAATATGCATATGAGCTATCTATTTGTCCACAAATGTAGACAGTTGTGTCATTTAAGAATGAAGACTAGATTACATCGAGATTTTTTGGTACAGCATTATGAACAATCGTTTGTGCTCGGATCCACTTCTACTAATAAGCTTCTGTCAAATTATAGCTCCGGTTTGGCCAAGTCGGACTAAAAGCCTGAATGTGTGTCTCTGCCTTTATACTTCTATACGAAACATCCGTTTAAGGATTTCTATTTTAAATTAAATTATTGACTTCTTGAAATATCTCGGAAGAATATGTCATAGTTCGGTGTAAACAGACTTCCTGTGTAGAAAAATACGTTCCAAACAAATTACATTTCTAGAAATTGGCAGTCTATTTATGTCGTATTGTAAAGTATTGTTAGATTTTTAATAATAAATATGAACTTTTTCCTAAAAAGTAAATTTTTTTCTAATTATGGTTTTAAGTGAAGTGGTTGTAAACTAAAAAATCTATTTAAAAAGTCCAGAACCTTTTTCAAATTTCAAAAATGTAGGTACCTAATAATTTACAGTGTGCTCCATTAAAATTAAGATAATTGATGTCATTTCCGGCTAAACCGGAAGTCAAAATGTGAAGTGTATAGTATAATCTACGCCGACTCATTTTCCGAGTTTTCAAAAGATTTAAAAATACCTAAAACTTTTTATATTTCATTAATTTCCGGTTTAACCGGAAGCGTTTCGTTGACCCAAAATAAGTAGTATCAAATAATATGTAGATATTCATATGACAAATATATTTGTCAACTTTCAAATTTTCTTTAGAAACAATAGAAATGGTAGTTTTGAAATTTTGACCTTTGAAAAATCATTACTCTGGTCATGGAAAAATTTAACTAATGAAACAATAAGCGTCGGCGTCGTAGACAAAAAAGCTTTCCTAATTAAAAGCAATTTAAAAATTCCTGAATTATTTGAATAACTTTTAAAAGCTTCCCGTGTACTATCACATACTTTTTTATGCTACCCACAGGTGAAAAATTTACCACTGAAATTACATTAAAAATTTTGGAATTGTTTTAGGAAATGCTTTTTTATTAATATTGATTTTAATTTGAAAATTTCAAAAACTTTTATGTACTACGTAAGGTACAAACAAACACAAGGGCATCATTTCATTGTAAAATGGGGTAATTATGTTACCTCGGGGCAATTTTGTCAGTTAAATATTTGTTGTTTTCGTCTCCTTTCTATTTGGGATCTGTATTTATTTCATAATATGGTAAAATGTGTATTTATTTCAAAATATAGCCCAAAAAGCAAAGACAAGCTTTCCGAGGATTAACCTACAAAAATTTGTCTCGATCAACCCTATAACATACATACAGTTGTTCCAGCGGATCTTTACCGGTGGAGAACTCGGCTAAGTACGCAAAAACACGTAATCTGATACGTAGTGTATCTTTGTTGGCGCTACGTAATATGACGCTAAATTGTAACGACATGTGTCGACTTATCTTGACATACAGCGGCGAAGATTCCCTGGAACAACTGTAGTCTTTGCTATACGGCAACATTTGGACGTAAGAAAATTAACAAATTGAGTAGATGAGATGATATTATTTGTGGATCTATCTACAGCGTTTCCCTTTCAGAAAAGAAAGTAAGTTCCCTCTTATTCTTTATACTACTTACTTAATGTGGAGCAATGGCCCGTTATTTACCTGATCACTCATCAGTGATCCGTTACCATGAGTCCACATCTATAATTAGTCGTGCAAATCTAATGCAACTAGTCCTGTTCAACATTATTTAGTCCTACCCTACCTCGTATCGAATCGTTATCGTTGCAGCAAATATTTTCGAGTACCCTATGATTAACATAACATACCCGTCGTACAAGCAGGCATGTTATGAGCTTTAAAAAATTATAAGCGATAGGACTGATTAAATGCTTGGAGATGATCTTTAGCGACCACGGTCGAAGGCTATACATGCCCTCCGAAGCATGTATATTACAAGAAATTAAATCTCTCCTGTAATAATCAATAACCGACAGAAGTTACTCCTTTAGAGGCCAACCCAACCAACCCATTTTTGCGTTAAGTTTTATGTACCGGGTATTGAATGACCTACCTATAAATAGGGCAATACGTAAAATTACGTTTTTATAAATTCCTGCTTCCCTAATTGTTTTAGAGCCAACATGAGCCAAAAGTGATGGAGAATGGAGCGCACAAAAGACTTTAGAAGTTGTTAAAATTTTGTTATTCAGGGTAGCGATTTAAATGCTGCTACGATAAACAAATAAATTATAAATTGCTATCCTGATTAATGAACTTCTAAAGCCTTTTTTGCTCTTTAAGTAAAAGTATGATAAAATGTAGTACTTTTATCATTTCTAATTTTTAATTCTGCATAATTTTTGGCTCTTTCATGTCTGCTCTAAAACAATTAGGGAAGCAGGAATTTATAAAAACGTAATTTTACGTGCTATTGCCCTATATATCGGTAGGTCACCCGGTATGTATTTAATCTTTTAAACCAACTTTTTAATTCATGTACGTCCGTTGGTACTTAAGCTTTCCAAATGTACCTCGTATTCAATTCAGTAGCTTCGGTAAATTTTTGTATTACCAAAAAACTGTATACTCTCTTTTCCATTATCCATACGCCTTTCGTTTGTCACAAACCTTTTATTATGGCATTATCGACCCTTTATAACCTCCAACAATAAATTCGAGAATAAAAATTTTTGAATTTCCCAATTTGACGTTGTTGAGGAAGAGCGAGTTAAAAGCGTGGTTAGTAGACCTATACATTAATGAAAATCTTGTGCAAATGACTTAATAACCCATTTATTTTCTAACGTCATCATCTCATTCTTTTTTTAATTTTTAGGCAATAACTTGATAAGTAATTAATAGAAAAATAAAATGATGAAAAATTCAAGATTAGAAATAGATAAAATTATATTGATGAAATCTTTCGGAAGAAAACAAATAAAATTGATATTGTAAATACAGGGAGTTCTCAAGTTATTACGTTAAAACACAAGGACTTAAAATTGTATTTTAGGGGCGAAGGTAGATACCCCTTGAGATCTAACGTCCATGTTTCATACAGTATTTTTTATTTGATTTAAAGAATATTTAAATAAAAATAAGTAATCCACATAAGAAAAAAACACATGGATCATCGGAAATGCGTAGCAAGAAAATTGTCAGTTTGTCGAACTGTGAAACCTCTGCTCAATCTCTCCAGAATATACAAAATCCCCGCGTGGTGCACAGAGAATTTGATTCAGTCTTTTTTTATTTCTTTTTTTTAATTAATGCCCTTTTTTATTTACAAGCATACACTAAAAATTGTATGCAATTATATCAAGTAGTTTAGTCGCAATCAACAAAATGATAATTTTGAATTTTGGATTTTTGAATTTTGTCGAATTTTTTTTTTAATTCGACCTATTATCAACCAAATAGTCACAGGAGATGGATCTTGGGTTCACTTTTATGATTTTAATCGAAGCAGGGGTCTATGGAGTGACATTTTAAGGGTGGTCCATCCTACAAAATAATTGAATTTGAAGAAAGTTTTGTCTTCTGCTGGAAAAGTGATGACAGCAATCTTTTGTGATTCTGAGGGAATTCTTTTAATTGATTGCAAAAATAAAGGTACCACCATAACAGGCGCATACTACGCTGATAGTTTACATCGATTAATAGAAAAAATTAAATCAAAAACGGGAGGAAAATTGGCCAAATTTAAAAGTTATGAAAAACAATGCACCTGTTCACAAGGTAAACAATTGCGATGAGTGCCGTGACGTCATGCAGTTTCGAAAAAATTGTTCATCCACCCTAAAGTACAGATTTGGCACTAAATTATTATTACCCATTTCCAAATTTGAAATAAAAACTTCATACAAGGCATTTCGACATCGATGAATCGCATTTTACAAGCATTTTACAAGCAAAAATAAAATAATTTTTTTGAAGGTTTACAAAAATTAATTTACAGAATTAATAAATGAATTAATGATGAAAAAAATCTCCCTTCGTAGATATAGAAGCTGGTGATACAATTTTTGAAAAGTTGAAATTATTGCAATTTCTTTTTTCTTCAATTTAAAAACACGCATTGGTTAGGTCGTTGGTTGCTGCTGATGACAAGCTCATGATATCAGATAGTATTAGATCTCAGAGAAGCATGACGTCTAAAAATTAATTAACTTAACCTACACCGAGTGCCAACTTTTAAATCGGAACATAGGAAAATAACGAGTGGAAATCTCTTATTTGCAATTTGCTGCTCGCAGAGTTAAATTAGGGCGATAGTCATAACTATGGAAAGAGAATTATTTACTGCGTCAACCCATCTATCATCCCATATGTCATTTCAACGGTCATTTCATCTGTTATATCATATTTCATTCCATCTGCCATCCCATCTGTCACTGATGAGTTTGGCAGATAAGATGAGTGACAGATTGGATAAGATGACAGATGAGATTGACAAATGTGATGACAGATTAGATTGACAGAGGAGATTGTTAGTCAAATGACAGAGGAGACTGTTAATCAAATGACAGGGGAGATTTTTTAGTTGAATGGCAGAAGCGATTGACAGATGCGATGGAATAACAGATGAGATTGACAGATGACATGATATGAGACTAACAGATGATATTTCTCCCATCTGTCACAGATGAGTATGACAGATAGGATGAGTGACAGATTAGATGAGATGACAGAAGCGATAGACAGATGAGATGGAATAGCAGATGAGATTGACAGATGAGATGATATGACATAATATGAAACTGACAGATGATATTCACAGATAGTTAAACACTTAAACAGACAGAGACGGATAGAGAGAAGGTAGCGTGCGTTCATGATCTAGTTTAAATAATATTTTGAATACATAACTTTACAATATTTAAATTAATTGTACATAACCTCCAATTTTTTTGGCATAATAGTAGGAGTAAATATTTATAAACAGCAGAAAAGTCCTATTTAGAATTAAAACTTCTCATAAATGCCGATAGATGGCGCATCCGTCTAAGCAATTTAGGGGCCGTAAAGTAGCACTTTACTGTAAAGTGGTTGCCATAGTAACGAAACCAAAATAATGCAATATTTACCAAAAGACCGATTTTACATCCGATGTTCTAAATTAACGTAAAGTGTCGCTTTTTGATACAGTCGAATAAAAAAGCTTTTACGTTTGAGAACTACCACAGGTTCACCAAGTTTACAAAGGCCCTGAGTGGGCGTGTCTTGGGGAGCAAATATTGCATAATTGTACATTTGGATGAAAAAGTATGTGTAATCACACGTCATATGTCATTATATTTGTTGGAGGTTATGTTTTTATTACAAACAATTTTGTGCAAGAGTGTGCTGAAACGAATTCTCGTTCTTGATTGGTTGAAATTAGTTTGCATATTTTCCGGGATTTTTGTTCAGCTTGGTGGCACTGTATTAATGCAATAAAAAAGACATGCAAATTTGCTTTGTCAAATCAATAAATTTGCATGACTTTTTGATCTAGAAGGTTCGTACAAAGCTCAAACTTTTCAACGCCATATTTTTTTTCGAAAAGTTTTAATTAAATTGTACATCAGATAAAAATCTAATAAAGATGTTAAAAGGTACATCGAAAGAATATAATAGTCTCAAGAGTCATCCTTTAAAGTATCATTTCCTTTCACTCTTGGGACACTCTGTATAGTGCAGTAAATTAGCACTCCTTTTTACGCCAAAAGAAGCGATTTTAAACAAGAAAAGTTTTTCCTTTTTGTGTAACTAAAAAAAAGTTTATTTTTCTTTGAAATGACACGAATAAAATGTTGTTTTTTATCTTTTTTTCAGAGTGTCGGCGACGTACGTGTATAAAATGTATTGAAGTAAAGTGAGGTTTTTATCGTGGTATGGGCTGCTCCCCCAGCGTTCTGCTGGATCACATCCACGGTGAAGGTGTAACGTCTTCTCAAGACAAGAGAATAACCAAAAAGACGTCGTTGCCGTACTTAAAAAAAGGTTAGTTTTGGATTCAATGGGAAGCTTTTGAATTAAGACGAGCTCTGCTCTAGTCTAAAGCAAACTATAAGTGCTGTTAAATGGGTAAATAGAGAGAAGAAAATTAGCATTATCCTAAATTTAGCACGTACATGTTGTTGTTGAAATTTTTAACGTTTCTCCCTATTGTTGGTTTATTTACGGGTTAGTAAATGTATTTGCTTACAAGGGGTTTGAACAAACAAACAAAGCGGAGGCCCCATTAAAACTTTAAATGGATAGAATTTCGATGCGGACAGCGAAAGCCAATAATCCTCGAAGAAAATTAATATAAGATAATTACCTCTACTACCTATTTTAAATAATATCGTCAAAAGATAATTTAAGCAATAAGAAGAAGATTATAACTGACGTTTTAAATTTAAAAAATCCTATTATAATATATTCACAATCGACAAATCGATTTTCCTATAGAAATACCACTTCTCTTATAAATAGATTTAATAATGCCTCTACTTGTTGATTTTTAATATCTAAATGAGGAAGACAAAATCGATTTGTTTACTAGCGTCATATTTTTAAGCCAGATTAGGGATTACGCTATAAAGATTATATCATACCGTTTAATATACGGTGTGTTTATGTCTCCATAATTAAATAATTTTTATATACAACCAACAAAATGTAAAATTTGCAATACAACTTCCTTTATATATTAAGAATAGAAAGGTTCAGCTGTAAGAACTTAGAATCAAAGTGTTAGATCTTGGCATTTATCAAGATCAAAATCGTAAGATTTTCTTGAACAAACTGTGCCATCTTTCTCTATTCACCACAATGGTTTAAAAAAATATGAAATTCTAAGAGAATTTCAGACACCATTTAAAATCAACGACCCTCCAATTCCCCAGCACATTTTTTTATTAACGTGAATATTAAAAAATATAAATATATAATGGAAAAATCTATTTTACTGATCAGAAAAAAATCCCTAATCATGTATTTAGAGATAGCTTAAGTTAAACTGCTGTGCAACAGGTTTTAACTTCTTCAAAATGTTGTGCAACACGTTTAGAGCATACACAATACACATACACAGCCAACACTTTTTCGCAACATGATCAGACATGATCTGAATCGAAGCAGGAGTCTATGGAGTGGTATTTAAAGGGTGGTCCAGCATCAAACAAATTTTAATTTGAAGAAAATTGTGTCTTCTACAGGAAAAGTGATGACAACAATCTTTTAGGATTCTTCATTTACTTTAAAACGAAGGGTTGAGGTGCTAGAGGCAAAAGTTTGACGAAAACGTGTAAGTAAAAAAAAATAAAAAAATTGGTGGTGACCGGACCTTTCGGTCATACAGAATTAACATGTAAAAACATACTTCGGTAATTTCCTGCTTCCCAATGTATTTTAGAAAGAAAATCTTCAAACAAAAATTGTAGAGAATAAAATTCTGCATCTAAATGAATAAACAAAATTAATTTTGGATACTTTATAACGCCTGAAATTTAATTTGAAAATTCCCAAAATCAGCAGAAATAGCGATTGCCATGAAATATTCCCAATAAAAATTATCAATTATTTGACATTGACATCTTTCAAATTTATTTTTAAGGGTAATTTAAATTAACTGAAACTTAAAAATGAAGTAATTTTTAGGGATGATCTTGATCGTATGTAAATAGTATTTATTATTAAATAAATTCAATAATTGAATAAAAAATGCTGAATTATTTTGACAGATAAAGCATAAAATATTTGACAATTTTCAATTGTGTTTCAAGGCAATCACTATTTCTGCTAATTTTCGGAATTTTCAAATTAAATTGCAGGCGTTATAAAATTTCCAAAATTAATTTTGTTTATTCATTTAGACGTAGAATTTTATTCTCTAAAACTTTTATTTGAAGATTTTCTTTCTAAAATACATTGGGAAGCAGGAAATTACCAAAGTATGTTTTTACATGTTAAATCTGTATGACCGAGAGGTCCGGTCACCACCCGGTAGGTACATTAACGATTTTTGCGGATTTGGAGTAGTTAGGAGGTAAAAATCTCTAGTCCTAGCTAAGGGCTAAGGGGAGAAGAGGGGTGGAAAGATCCCGTTTTTGATGTTTTCGCTTATATCTCGAAAACGGTGGGTCCTCAGGAAAAAATCACTTATGAAAGATTATCGAATTTCTTACAAGATTTTTTCAATTCATTTTTTTCTCTATTTCTTATAGTTGGTGAGATATCCTTTCGCAAAAATCGTCAATGTATGAAAATTCCGTACCAGTGAAGATAAAATAGTAATAGACTAGGACTGTTATCGGAAAAAAACGTATCCTTAACCATACAAGCGGCATTTCATATAACATTTTGGTAACCGATGTTTTCCCAGTATTTCAACCCTGCTGAATACGAAAATTGCGGTTATCAAAGCGAAATCTTAACCGGAAGCGTGATATTCAAGATGACACCCAAGATGTCAGCTTTGTTATTTTTGATGGAATCATTATGGACAATTAAGGCAATTATTTTTATTGGTTCGGATAGATAATTTTATACCCTACAATTTTTATTAGAGGTATAACTATCTTCAGATCACTCCTTAAGGAGCTACAGTCGGAAGAAGCGCCGTGAAATTGGAACAAAATCCCAGTATCGAAATGCTAGAGGAATTTCATATAACATATTGGTAACCGATGTTTTCCCAATATTTCGACCCCCCTGAATCCAAAAATTGCGGTTACCCACAGTGAAATTTAAACCGGAAGCGCGATATTCAAGATGGCGACTAGGTTGTCTGCTTTATTAATTAAGATTTATTTGGATGGAAGAATTATTATTGAAACTTGAACAACTGTTTTGATTGAATTAGATATACAAGGTTCTCTACAATTATTATTAAATGTAAAAGTACCGTAAGATTGCTTATTAAGGAGCGAAAGCCAGCTAAAGACATCGTGTGCGTAAAAATCGTCGTAATATACATGTTTGCTCTTTTTATTTATTTTGATGGATTAATTATTATGGCAATTAAGACAAATATTTTTGTTAGCTCGGATAGATAATTTTATGGTCTACAAAAAATTACAGTAAAATCACTCTTTAAGGGTCTAGAGAGTCGGGAGAAGCACCGTGTGTTGTCAAAACAGAAGACGCAATATCCTCTTTATGATCGACTTTTATGGACTTGATTTGCTCTGATCATGTTTTAACAGATACATCCTAGCTGGATACTGGGAAAGCTACCTCGCTGAACTCACCAAGATGCTTCCATATACTGCTTTATGTATTAAGACGGTTTATACAACACTGGTGCTTTTATCTACTTTAGCTCTTTTAGGAGTGATCTGAAGATAATTTTACCTCTAATAAAAATTGTAGGGTATAAAATTATCTATCCGAACCAATAAAAATATTTGTCTTAATTGTCCATAATGATTCCATCAAAAATAACAAAGCTGACATCTTGGGTGTCATCTTGAATATCACGCTTCCGGTTAAGATTTCGCTTTGATAACCGCAATTTTCGTATTCAGCAGGGTTGAAATACTGGGAAAACATCGGTTACCAAAATGTTATATGAAATGCCGCTTGCATAAAATACTTTAACTTTTGCGCCTAGTCTATAAAAAAAATTTAATGATCTACAACTTCTTTACTTTTACTGTATAACGAAGCGCTGAGGTGCTAGACGAGACAAATTTTTTTTCATACATTAGCCATTTTTGCAGACGAATACTTCAAAAACTGTAAGAGATAGAGAAAAATTTAATAGAAACAATCTTGTAGAAAATTTAATAAGCTTTCGTTTTTCTAAGATTTATTTTTCCCCCAGGACCATCGTTTTCGAGATATAAGCAAAACCCAAAACGGGACCCCTTGACCCGGTCTCTTCAGGGCTGGACTGACTCGGCGGGCCATCTGGAGTTTCCCGGTGACCCGTGATGTGACAATGAAAAAATATATTGCAAAAAATTAAGATAATCAGAAATATATACCTGGACCACATTTCCCGATACTAATGTTTTTCCCAGTCCAGTCATGACTCATTCCCTTAGTCATAATACAGCTAGAACCGGAGACTTTTAGAATATTTACGTCATAACTAACTCAAAACCCTCCAAACACATTCCTGAAGAAAAATATTCCATTCTCTTCCATGTTATCTATGCCTAAACCGCTTCGCTGACTAGATTTACTTGCTGATTTTATTACTTAAACATGATTTAAGTAATAAAATTTTATTGATTTAATAATTTTTCCTATTTTTCAAGTGTTCAAAAGTTTTAAATTAAAAAACCATTATTTATTTACAATGGGTGGGTCTCGACCTTAAGGTGGAAAGTCCCTCATTAGTGGATAATTCTTCATTAACGAACAAAGCGTACGAAAACAAAAAATTTGAAACGTCTTTACAGTGTTGATGTCCCTGCGACTGTAGTTTGCCAAAAAAAATTTTGAAAACAGTGACAAATTACGGCGGAATTTAAGGTGGCCGAACCAATTAAAATTACTAGCGGAGCTTACCCACTTAAGAGTCGGTCTTCAATTATAAAAATTTAAAAATCTAACCTTAATGAACCCCATTCTGATTAGCTGATTAAATCGAAATGTCTTGCAAAAAGATCCAAAAGCCACAAACTCAGCAACTTAAAAAGCGCAACCGAGAACCGAACAGCACTAAATTCAAAATTATACTGAAGAATTTATTAATTTAATTTCTTGATAAGTTTGTGACTTAACAGCTTAGCACATACTACCAAATGCGCTAGTTAGAACACCTTATCAACTTAAACATATTGAAGCAAAAATTAATCATTTATTTTCAATTATTTAAAAATTTAAATATGTTTCATTCGATAGGTCATAATCTATTGAAGCAAAACCTTAACTATTTTGCTCGTTTAGATAAATTTAGAGTCAAATTTCTTCTTTAGAAACAGTATTTTCTGACAAATATACCAAAAAGAACCCCTTTCCAATCTCCCTGGAGAACATAACGCATGAGGGAGATTTGAGAATTTTTGAAAAACTTGTAAACCCAAAGAATTTTACTTTTTCCTCATTTTTTCGTAAGATTCCATACGCAAAGAAGAATTTAATTGCAACCAATTGTAGTAAATTCTTCGATTTAACACACTAATTGACAATTATTATCGTCGAATAGTAGCTACAATCAAATATCACGGCTGTAACGCCATGCATCTGCGTCTCAACTAAGCCTCACGGCCTACTACTAAAATTGCCATTTTCGTTTTATAAATTTCCTTTTACAACTTCTAATGAAATCTTAACAGAAAATGGGTAATCCACGTTAAGTTTTAGGATTCTTATGCTCTAACTTTTCCTGAAGCTTTGAAAAAAAACCAATATCGACAAATCAAGCGAAAACTTCCTTTAAAGCTCAGGTTTCCTAAATCGACAAAAAGGGGGATTATTTTATAATAATACAAACAAACGTTTATTTCAATATTGAATTAAATAATAGTAAAAAAAGAAATATTTGACATGAAGATTTCGAGTTGACGTGAAAGCGAATTAGAATATCGGCATCAGCTTGTATCACATTTTTATCCAGCAAGATGGAACTAATGATGCGTAAAATCACGAGTAGCTTAATAAGATTTTTACTAATACTTTGCCATATTCTAGAATAAAAATTGAAATTTTAGGGAAAAAAATCGTAAAAAACATTCTAGAGGTAATTTTTATATTGAATGTTGAAGAAGACATCGCATATCTTTAAATTGAACGATACACTTTGAGAGCTCCCGATTCTAGTTTAAATCACGAACCCTTACTTACATTAATCATGCATGAAACACGCAACACACCACCATGAAATTCACTTTTGAGCATTAAACCTTTTGCGCCAAAAGCATCAAGTAAGCCAAAAAGAAACAATTTCGTTTCGACGAATTAACAAAATGCGCCTCCTCTAAAGTAGAAATAAAATAAAATATAGGCATTTGTAGTCGAGTCTTTCATCAAGATTTGCTGTTTGCTCCTTTGAAATGAGATTTAACTAGAGCTCAAGTTAGTTGGATTAAAATAATGCTTTACTCTGTGCCTCGTCGAAGGAATCAAATCTTTAGTACACATACGTCGAGCTTCTTATAAGTGCGCTTCTAGTTTCCTTACTGTAGAAACCAAATTTCTACGTTTAGAATTCCCAAATAATTATTTTGTGTAGTATATTCTACTCGCAATTAATTACTAAAGTTATTAAGAGTTAATTTAGAGATAAAGCCCGTATTAAGAATTAATCTGCGGTTTAAACTTAACGATTTAAAGCGAGTTTACCTTGCAGAATAAGGGCACTATAAGGTATAATTATTACAAATCCTCTTTTGTCGTATTAAATTTCCGACTAATAATTTGATATTTATTATTAATTTCTTTTTTTTTCCAATAGCGAAATAAAACATAAAAAGGTTTCCTCTCATAGCAAATTAACAAATATTTAATTTAGTAAATAAAAAGATAGCATCTGCACTAATTAGAGGGTAAATTTGTAATTTAATTTACCACTTTGTAAGAGAATCCTACGATGAAGTCGTTAAACTGAATTTGTTGAGGCGTTCTAGAATTATCGTACAAGCAAACATACCTAAATAGGACCTTAAAGGTCTGTAACCTGTAGAAACTAAAGATAAGTTCTATATACCTTTCAGATACACTGTGGACATACGGAATGCCTTTACCCCTAGACAATCCTCCTTAGAAGTTTAACATTTAAATTGTTAAGTAGCATCTTGCGGTTTCCTTTTCGTATAATCACAGTTTCACATACAGGATCGTGAGTTTTTGATTGAATTTTTAGAAACTTCGGTAACCGTGCCATAGATGGCGCACATAGGGGTTACCGCTACGTACTACTACCACTCCCAATAGGTACCTACTGCTTATTAATTTTATTTATGTTGACCTACCAGATCAAGTCCGCTAAAGTTTAACTTGAAAATTAAATTAATTAATTGTCTGTCCGACCGCCCATCTGTGCGCCTGACGGCAGCAACAGCTGAAATTCCAACAACAGACTCTGTCATCGACTAATAGAAATCTAAGATATAAGGAAACAATTCTTGAATGGATTCAAAAAGCGTGCTTCTGTTAAACTAGTCTCGCATTTTCTTGTACTGGCCACTTCCCTTCCCACTAAAGCCGAGTTTACTAACCAACTACCATTTGGAACGACTTTATTTATTCGTGATCAACTACTAACAGTTTTAATCGCGATACAACTGACACTGGCAATAGAAAGACACCTCTAGCTGCCCCGAATGCTGAAAACGTAGACTAACCAGGCTAACTACTTCTTAAAGTAACTGTTCTATCTACATCAGTACAGCAGCTTAATGTAACTCATGATAATCTTTGGATGGCGCTGTGGTTGTGGTGTCCCCTGTACCCTAGTTTAAATAGAGAGAAGAGATTTATAATATGGTGAGCTGGGGCCAAAGCTTGAACAAAAGAGAGGACCTCGTTGAAATGGACATGGCCTCTCAGAGAGAGGTCTGATGGTCTAGCGACAGGGATTTAACTCCGTGTCTTGTCCGTTAGGTCTGTTGGTCTCCCTCAGAGGTCCTTTCTGGGTCTTAGAGAGAAGTCTGGTGGTCTAGCAACAGGGATTCAAATCCGTGCCTTGTCCATTAGGTCTGTTGGTCTCTCTCAGAAGTCCTTTCTGGGTCTTAAAGAGAGGTCTGGTGGTCTAACGACCGCTAAAGTGCGGCCTTCGGTTTCTTTTAGGTCTGGTGGTCTCACTCAGAGGTCCGTTTTGGGACTTAGAGAAAGGTCTGGTGGTCTGGAAGAAGGCCAAGGCTGGGTTCCTTTTAGGTCTGGTGGTCTTACTCAGAGATAAAAAGATAAAAACTTAAAAAGAACACCTATTTTGGTCAAAAAACTTATAATTTCGAACGAAATCCTCTGGGTGTCCTCGGAGTTAGAGTAGAAGATTTAAAAACACCCTGTATGATGCTGATACTGATGTAAACGATTAATTTGCATAATATCTAAAAATCCCGATGGCATAAGCTAAATAACAAGCCCTTTAAATAATTTAGTAATATTATTGAGATTCAGAAAGAAAATTTAAATTGGAATATTTCTTTCTTTTGTGATAAAAGAAAACATTATAAATCAATTATCCCGATGAATGATGTGAAAATAAATTTACAGAAGAAAGTATACCCGATTTTAGTCGAGTTGCAAATTTAAAATCTTGGGATGAAAGGGAATCACGAACGACTGAGCTCTTGTAACCTCTCTTGAATCTTTGATGCTATTTTAATATAAACTATCGCTGTTGTTCCTGTACGTATATCTACCTACTTATGTTTACGCATGGATTATGGATCAGCCTAAAAATAATAAGAGAATTTATAAATGTTTAAAATTGTCCAATATCCAATAAAGAAAAAAAATGGTTTACTGTTAGGAAACTCAACTTTTATAATTTTTTTGTAAAAAAAGAAACGTGAATTTTGGTATTGTATTCGTAGAGATAAATGAGTTTTACAACTTTGACTCTATCAATGACTTCGAATAATTCTAATTGTAAAATCGAAGTGCCAGACTTCCAAGTGATTGTAAACAGACAGATAAATCAATACAAAGGACAAAACCGTTTATACCTATTATTTTCTAAAAACAACCCTTTCTCGAACTCGGGGAGAGTTGTAAATTAACATATGTAAAGTGCTTTGTTTTTTGTGTCGATTTTACCTGCCAATCACTTGGAAGTTCTCTTCTATTTGACAACTAGGGCTATCTTAAAGTATTGAAGAGCCAAAGTCATAAGAACCATTTATCTATTGTTGCGCTACACAATGCACTTATAAGCTATAAAAAATAGTACGCTGGCTCGAAAGTTGGAACACTGTTACGACACACCTCACAAATTTCTCAATTTTGGCAATCATGATGTCTGAGGTGAAGTCATTGAGACATATAAAAGACATTGTGAAAAAGTGAAAGGCGGAGCAACGCAGCATAATAAATAATTGTCAAATGAATTCAATGACCCAAAAATCGTTTTTGAAAGAATTCACTAACTCATAATGGTAATTTAAGGCTACCCAAACCCTTTTCCTGAAAAACATCGGACTACTATGGCTGCTGTATGACTTGGGTAAATCACTAGGACCTACTCGCTCCTAGTAAATAAGAATTGATGCGGTGGGGTGGGTTCATAAGAACTCTCCACCACCAAAAAAGCCAAAACTAAATTTCTTTGAAATAATCTGATGGCAGCAGTTTTCTTTTTGGGTTGCTGAAAGAGTTTTGCTTATTGAACATAATGTCGAGTGGTGTACCTTAAATGGGGTGGCTTATGGAAACACACTTTGAAGTTCAAAAAATCTTCTGTGAGAAAAAGTCCACATTCTTAGTTTAGCGAAAGAAATATTGACTACGCGACAATTGACGGGTTCATAAGGCAAATAAAGTTGAGCAGATAATCAGTAACTGTGGACTGTGTGGGTTCAGAGAGTTACCATGGGCCAATTGGGAGGAAAGTGGAATAAGTCTTAAATACTAAATGTTGTCATAATGTCCAAATGATATGATAGACTCCTGAAGCGATTCAAATGTTGAAGAAATACGCCTTTGCCTTTAAATAATAAATATTCCACCGTTTTAATCCTGAAAAAGATGAGAAAAAGAATGACAGAGGTGCTATCTTACACCGTAGATGCTGTGTCTCCTTTATTTCTCTCCATCTCACGGTCAAGAAAAAATAACGACTTTAACACGTTCGCTGCCATGAGTAACACCCCTGTTACTCAAATAATGATTAGCTCTGAGGCACGAGTAACACCCATGTTACTCATCTCACGTTGTATTCATTGTACACTCCATCCCTTTTTTTGTGGCTTCCCAGAGAAGCTTTCATACTTCATGCTTGGCTTCTGCTTCTAGACAATTTTACGTGATAAGATTTGCTATTTGGGTTGCCTAAGTAATTGCAATTAATTGATTTGATTGCTTAGTGCTAGTATCTTGGCTCCTGGGGAATGGTTTAGCTGGTCTTATTGTGGCAGCGAAAGTGTTAAGAAACCTTGGCTGGTTTTCATAGGAATAAATGTAAAGCAATTATTGACCGAAAATGTACATAATGACTCTACAAAGATCTTCTTCTGAGGAACAGAGCGAAAGTTCTGCAGCAAAGTCTCGTATTCGCGTCACCATTGCTAGGGTTGTAGAAAATCAAGTGCCAATAAAGTCTATATGTCTTTGATCTACCCCTAAGACGTAAAAAAGAAATTTAATTTGCTTAATTTTGTTTTAAATGAATCGAGTTCAAAAACTTAATTGACTATGGTCGGGTGGCCCAATTTGTTCCTTTCACCACAAGAGGTGTTCTCAAAAAGCATATAGTTTCTTTATGTATAGTAATTGATCTTCTGACGCCCAAAAATCAGTAAAACGCAGAGGAATCAAAGGTTCATTAATGATCAAAATTAATATATTCCACCAAGCAACAGGGATTTGTAAGTTAAGTGGTCGTAGGTGTCTTTTGACGTGTTCCAAGAATTCTTTAGAGATAGTTTGTAGCCAACTATACATTTTTTCAGGTAAAGTTCTAAAATATCTATGGACTACAGTGTTTTTTAAGACTAAAGGGCTTTCTAACAGTTTATTTGAATGTTTGGATTTGGGGTCTGAAGCACTGCTCAATTTAGATTTCTCTTTCATTTTATGTTCCTGTGTCTATCAAGAACAGTGGTGTTTTATTTGACCTCTAATTTCTCCTGAACTCGTAGTAGCTACGTTTAATTTTTCGTTTAAAGTTTCTCCTATCCGGTAAAGGAACGATCTAAGAAATCAAACGAAAGGGCTCTCTTTCTGTTACCAATAGACCTACAACCAGTTTCTTAACCAATTAGCACCTATGAGCGATCCATTGAATAATCAATACTATGAGTCTTTTTTGAAATTAGTTAAACAGAATAGTTTAATGAAACCTCTCAAGAGTTTTTAAGATTTCTAACAGAAACACCAAGTTAATTTCGGCTACCATGGCCAGTGGCCACGCGGAATCGAACATAAGCAATCATCTTCTTCTACGCGAGATTAAAGAGTGATGAAGGAAAAGGGGCGTATAAATTGAAATTTTTACAATTACCGTTAGTGTATTGAAGCTTGGAGTTGAGAAAAACTCTAATTATAGTGTAGTGTTGTATAGGGGTTGAAAAAACGATGAATAGAAGTACAAAAATCGGCAGCATGATTCAATTAGCATCGATTTTTCCATGTATAGACTTTTTATAAAATAAAATTTGCATCCATGTACAAAATTTCATTTCTGTTTCATCTCATTAACAATCGGAAGGAGGTCATAAAGAAATGAAAACTGATCGATTTTTATTCCCCAATTAATAAATTTTGTAAAACAAAAATGTATACAATTTATGTGAAAAATTGCTTGTTTCGTAATCTTAGCCAGGTCATCTCGTTTATTATTAGACCCCCGGCGATACAAAATGTGATGTAATAACAATTTTACTACATCTTCCTTAAATTGACAGATTGAAACGTCAAATCATTATTACAATTTGCGATCAAGATCCAACAATCTCATCGTGTCTTGTAAATTAATGTCACAGCAATACCTAATTTGAACCTCTAATTTAATTCTAACGAGACTATTTATTATTATTTGTTGATTTCTTTCGTTGCTGCTCGTCTATTTGAGGATTTCTCAATTATTGAAGTTACAAAACATTTAAAAAGTGTATAACGATGAATAAATTACTTGCATCTGTTAGGTGAATATTTAGAGAAGAGGTAAAAATAAAATATTTTTGGCACATACAAATCCTATTATAATGTATATTTTATAATTCTTATTTAAAAATTGAGTTATTGTGAAGTGCGTGGTGTTAAAGTGCGAATTTTTAAACCCACTCTGTGAGGACGCCTTGGAAAATTTTTAAATTACATATAATAGTTGGGATTGGGATGCTAACTATAAATATATGCATCTATTATATGTTTTTATCAGTTTTCCAATTTTTCTACTAGGGAATACTAGTATTCCTAGAATACTAGAATACTACTAGGGACGTTTCATTTATAAAACTGAAGAAAACTGTAAATTTCCACGAGTCAAAAGATTGGTTCTTATAGATATAGGCAATAAGTGACAATATCTCGAGAACCATTCGCCATTTCCCTATGAAACCTTTAACAAAATAATATAATAAGAAGTCTAAATATCTAAAATTATACAGAGTGTTTCATTTATAAAACCCGAGAAAAATGTAAATTTTAACGAGTCAAAGTTTGATTCTTCTACATAGGCAATAAGTGACAATATCTCGAGAACCATTCGCCATTTCCCTATGAAATCTTTAACAAAATAAGATCCAAATAAAATAAGAAGTCCGAATATCTAAAAATATACAGTGTTACATTTAAAAAACTCAAGAAAACTTAAAATTTCTACAAGTCAAAAATTTGATTCTTTTACATAGTCAATAAGTGACAATATCTCGAGAACCATTCGCCATTTCCCTATGAAACCTTTTTATAGGGAATTTTTTATTTTTTTTATTTCAAAAAAATAAGATCTAAATAAAATAGTCAAACTATCTAAACATATACAGAGTGTTTAATTTATAAAACTCAAGAAAAATTTTAATTTCCACGAGTCAAAAGGTTGATGCTTTTAAATAAGTGACAATCTCTAGAAACCTTTTCAATTGAACGGTGACGTAAATAAGGGGCCCGTAGGGCCCATGTTATGGGAGAGTTCCAGGATAGAAAACAAAGAAATAAAAAAAGAAAGAAAGAAAGAAAGATAGAAAGAAGAAACAAGAATGGATGAGGGTCACATTCTAGGTTTTGCGCGGTTTTGCGGGAGGTGGCGTAAACTCTTATTTATTCCGCTGGTACCCAAACCTCAAAATAAATTGTATATCCCCCCTTCTCTTTAGGATGGCCCTTTTCATTTGTACACATAGATCTTTAACGATATACCTATATTATAATAGGAGGTCGTTGTGACGCAGTTCGCCAAATGCGTTGGCTGCCATGCTGCCAAGATGAGATTTGAAGAACCCAGGGATCGTTCCAGATTCAAGTCAAGAAACTTTTACGATCATTCTTTCCTCGGAAGTCAATTTGATTCATCGACACCGTATTAACGTCACCCGTTTAAGCTTCGACTCATTTCAACGTCGAAAATCTCGAAAAGGGACTTTTGCATTGAAATAAATCATTTTTCATCGATCACCTAAATTTGTTCTTTATAATTTTTTCCTGTACTATTTCTGAAAGAAGTATATTGAAATTTAGTACTAGAACTAATGTTTAAATTACAAATATTTTCTAATAACTCGTGCGCGTTACCGCTACCGTTTAATAGAGGTGTTAAAATTCCCATTTAAGTTTTCTTTACGACTTCATTAAAATAAAACTTAAAATTTTATGTTCACAAAAAATTTCCAACTTTTGCCATATCTGATCTTTCGATGTTCATATTATAAAATACCTCGTACATTTCAAACTTGAAAATTAAAAAAATAAATCTAAATTTTTAATTACGCAGAGTACTCTTTTCAACTATGCAATACATCAAACTACTCCTTGAAATAGTTTTTGTTTAATTTACGATTCGAAATTTCAACAAAGTTTTAAACTTCAATTATTTATTACAAAATATTATGATTAATTACGTTACCCAATCAATTAATTGTATATTTTATATAGAGATATGTATGAAATAAAGTTAATAACAATACGAGTTATGTAAATATAACAATCTCTTTTATACATACCTGCCTATAGTTGATCTCGATATAATTCAAATGGCAAGAGGAGAAACACGATAATATCAATATTAATTCGTTAATTGGTTTAAAATGTTGTTACATTATTATTTGAACGATTAAAAGCTATAACTCTACACGCATCATGTTGCTTTAACACAATGCTTTGTTTAAAATAATTAAAAATTCTTTAATAATCGCAAATTAAACTTCCATTATGAGCATCAAGAGCGAGTATTAGGGCCGTTTCATCTGCTTAATCCGACTGTATCATCTCTGTACTCGGTAGTACACCTTGATTCTATATCACCAAGAGATTATAGCTTACATTAAATTTTTACCGTATAAAGATTTAAACCCAATACATTTGATGAGTCTGTACGCCTGTACATGAAATTTCAACTCAATCGATATACCTCATATATCTATGTAGGGCTGTAGGGCTCTATGAAAGTGGAGGTTTAAGGCCTGTTCGCACCACTTTTCCTCAAATACTATCAATCGTCTAAACATAACCATAATTTATTAAGGGCCAGTATTATAGTTGTAACCTCTAGTTAACCGAAGGTTGACTCAACCGTAGGTAAAATGACAGCTAACCTTAGGTTGAGTTTCAACCTTCGTTTATACTACTGACCCTAAGGCTGGGTTTCATAAAAGGTGCTAAGCACATGCTGAGCACTTGAAGCCTAACCTAAGTTCGTGATCGCGGACTTAAGTTCGTTTCATAAAGCTTTTTCAAACTCGAACAATGGCCAGACGAATAATAGTAGATAACCGCCGAAAGCGGCGACTCTTCGTCTGACCATTGTTCGAGTTTGAGAAAGCTTTATGAAACGGACTTAAGTCCGCGATCACGAACTTACGTTAGGCAAGTGCTCAGCATGTGCTTAGCACTCTTTACGAAACCAAGCCTAACTGACAATTTTTATACGTTGCTCAGGTAATTTAAGCGTAGCTTGATCATGAACGTTTTCGAAGAAAATTACATCTTTGGCGATAATTTTGAAATTTTGGAGATACTTGATGTTAGAAGACCAAGACGAGGTTATCAAAAGAAATCAAAGGAAATGCCTCAACAACTTGGTTAAGAAAATTTTCATATTATATGAAATATGTGTGGTCGAAAAAAACGGGCAGTAGACAAGGCAAAGCATCAATTGCTGCTCCTTCGACACGACACGCACAAAATACTACCTCAACCTATCTCGATTACATCTGCGAATACTCACGAGCATCGTTACAGGACATTGTAAGCTAAACAAACACCTTCACACTCTGGGACTAATCAATAGCCCTAGATGCAGAGGCTGTAATCAGGAAGATGAAACTGCGGCGCACGTGTTTTGTTCGTGTCCTGCGGTAGGATCAACTAGAGGATACATACTTGGTGACTGCTGGCTGTCATCTTAAAGTTGGGATTGCTCGAGGATTGACAGGGAAGGGGTGCCTCTGGGGTGGTTGCACAATGGGTCCGATCAAGCGGCCTATGTCTAAGCTGGATAAAAGCTTACAGTAGGCTCCCATTAGCAATCCAATCCAGTCCAAACATAAAGCCAGACTTAAATACAAGTTAAGCTTTAGTACATTAAAAAAGAAGTGGTTCAAACAGACCTAAGAGTTAGACATTTTTGCAAATATTTTGCGTTTAATACGGATAGTTCTTATTACCATACCAAAAGTCCTCACCCCTCCGAAAATTGAGTAAGAATTTATAAATTTACACTTTTTCTCTTACGATTATCTCGAAAACTCCCAGCTCTAACGTCCACAAGAGAGGATCCATGCTGAGAAACACCCCACTCAACATAGCAAGAATAGACGTTCACCGCTCCTCCAGAATTTTTGAGTTTACTCTACTAGCAGACGATAGGAAAGTTAATGAGGCTGCAGAGGTTTCTCGGAGGTTGTACAACGGGGTCTAAATAACTAATAACAATTGATTGATCCATACTTGGTGACTACTGGCTGGGTATGGTCAGAATTAGAGACACTCCACCACGAGTTCATATTAAAGTTGAGATGGCTCGAGGAGTAACGGGTAAGGAGACGCCTCTGAGGAAATTTTACAATGGGCTCGATCAAGCGGTCTATGTGTAAGCTGACTAAAAACTGAAAAAAACTGAAATGATTTGTCAAATACTCATTACAGGAGAGACTGGGAGATACTACACAAAACCAGTTCAATTATACGATTTTAAAAACTACCGCTTTCCACTTTTATGTGTAATTGAAAAATTTATTACATTATAGGTACTAAGATGTAATACAATGTAACAAAAACTTGATACCTGTTTAGTTGTCGAGATGATTATCGACAACACTATCTTAATAACATTGAAACAAGATTTAACATAACGTGCAAGGTGTGTTCGTTTAATTCATCAATAGCAACTCCTAAATTGGATTAGAGAGCATTAAAGATGCAGTTACGTACAGTGCCGGATTAATGAAATAATGGGAGGCCCTCAGGTTTTAGTTTCGGGTCATATTTCAAACTAACGAGCCCTTTACCTCTACTTCAATTCCCCAAGATATAAAAATACTTTTTATTATACAGGGTGTTCGACGACGTAATGTAACCGCTTAGCCCACGTTTAACAGAGTGTTTAAAATCGGCTGTTAACTTATTTACTAGTTTATTAGAGGAATTCTAATGGGCGTTTGCACCGCTTACAAATTAACTGACTGATAGTTTATCTGCCAGTTACGTTGTCAAAATATAGTTTTTTTTTTGCCACATAAAGTAAAGTCGGTGCAAAAGGTCATAAGTAGAAGGAAATTGTGTAGAAAATTTATTCGTCAGTTATTTGATTTATCCTACAGCGGATGAAGGTGCAAAGGTTTTTGACAACTTAACTGCCAGATAAACTATCTGTCAGTTAATTTGTAAGCGGTGCAAACGCCCATAAGTGTTTAAAAAAATTTCCGAGTGCTCATTAGTAGGTAATCAGAGGCTTGAGACAAGGTAAGTTAGGAATCTACTTTACCGACATGTTACCGGCATTACAGTTTCTGTTACCGACATTACAGTTTTACCGCCATTTTTACCGGCATTACAGATTTGAATTACCGACATCGGCGGCCATTTTGGATGCTTGGAGGCCATAGCTAGGTTAAAATGGCCGCCAATATGGCCGAAATGACAGGTTACGCCCACAAAATGGCCGCATTTGACAGGTTACGCCCCCAAAATGGCCGCCGATGTCGGTAATTCAAATCTGCAATGCCGGTAAAAAATGGCGGGAAAACTGTAATGTCGGTAACAGAAACTGTAATGCCGGTAACATGTCGGTAAAGTAGATTCCTAACTTATCCCGTCTCAAGCCTCGGATTACCTACTCTCATTATTGCAATTTAAGAGAAGCTTTTTGGTGTCTAAATGTCCTTTATGCTTTCTCATAAAATATTCTCATCAATGAAAATTGATTTAATTGCACATGGTATTTTTTGATAAAAGTTGACTTCGTTAATGAGGCTTTAAAATTATTAAAATCTATGTTCAAAATGTCGTTAAAAACAGTGTAAATTAGAAATGCTATACACAGGGGCGCATCAATCTTTGTCGTATCCCACAACCAGTCGCTTTAGTTAATCTAGTTACGAATCCGGCCCTGGAATGTAGAACTCGCGTAGGGGGTATATAATAGTTGCATTTGCATGTAATAGTACATTGCAATACATGGTCGGTAAGTGCATAGTTAACAAATCCAGAAAATGTTAGCAAAACGAGACCCGTAGGGTCGAGTTTTTCTAATTTTCGAGATTTGTTAAGAAAAGCACTTAACGATCCGAGTATTGCATACTATTTTTTACACAATCGTGAAAAATAACTAATAATAAATTCATTTTTTAAACTGACACTAGTTGACAGTTGTAAATAATTTTTATAATTTTAAAGTTTATTTAAAATAGTAACCGCTGGAGAACAATGTTGTCCCAGTAACAAGAATAAAAGTAACAAATAGCTCAAACATCTGTTTCACTTACCACCCTTGTGCTTTTGGTTAAATATTTCGAAATCATTATTTTATTGTTTCTATGGACACATACAATGGTTTGGTAAAATCAACTTTCTATTAGTATAAACATTGTTGGTAAGTACAGAATAGAACACGATTGTGCAAAAAAACTTTAAGGTTCAAGGTGTACGAGATAAAATTATTTTCCATTAGACCACACATGGTAAAAACAGAATACCTTTCACATGTCCGTTTCGGAACGGTAGATCTCGATTTACCTGAGTTTTTTTCGCGTCGACTACGTCAGTAGCGCGTATTACCATTATCATTTTACGACGATATTGCCTTATCTCTTCCCTATATTACTTAATATGTAAAACCAAACTTCATCAAGTAGTGTTAACGAGCGTTTACGCGGTGCGTTCTTGCATTGTTTCAATTAAAATGTTCATTGTGTAACGGGGTGTGGTGAAAAGTTGAAAAATTGTGTTTTAAATTAACGTGCGTCTTATTTACCAAGCAGTTGAATTATTAATTCTTTTCGGAAGTGTGCGTTGAAATTTACAAGGTGTTAATTAGAAGCTTTTTCTAACATTTTCATTAACAAATTAGTCAAAGTTCAAATTTTTTTTTTAATTCTACTCGGTTAATTAATTAATAAATATTTTAATTGACTTAGATTTGATTGTTATTGTTATTGCCGCAACGTTTCTTTTATTTATTCTTTACTTAATGATTGTTGAAGAATAATAAAAGCGATAAGAAATTATTATTATTGCATACCACACAGCTTAAAGGGTTTAATTACAATTAATTATGAGACACCTATAACACGCGGAGAACGAGTTCGAAATTATAATAAGTTTGAAACTTAGTTGTAGAAAAGAATTGGGATATTGGAAGAAAATAAAAATAATAGGGGAAGTATATAAAGTTTTATAACTAAGTCAATTACTAAGGGAAGAAGTAGAGGATCTCTAATTTTAAACAACTTGTTAATTAGTTTCCAGCAGTAATTATTCCACTTTAGTAAATACCTGTACTCGCCTTATCTATCCGTAAGGCAACATTAGACCATGATCTAAGGGCGAACAAATTTTATTTTACTCCCTAGGGCAATATTATTCCCTTTAGGTGATCTTAGAATGTTTGTGTATATTTAAGGGTGAAAACAAGATTTTTCCTACTGGCGGTTGGTTTCCTTCGCTGGTATAGCAGCTCAGGGTACTAATTAAAATTGTGTGGGAGCGAAAATGAACAAATTGTATACCAAAAGTTTAAATTTATTATAACAAGATATCCATCTCGTCAGTTCATTAATCTCGACAATTTTTTAAGTGGTAAAATTAATTAATCTTTTCAACTTTTTGATGTAATAAATTCCAAAAATTGATTATTGAAAAATGAAAGAGAAGAAAATATTCGAACCATTGTTTTGAATCTTTATGTCTTAATTACGAAAATAACTTTTCTTTAATAAATTAATTTTTAACAACTTGGCGAAGTTAATTAGTTTATTAAAAATTTCTTAATAGAAAAAAAAGTGGCTACTTTTATAAACATTAAAACCACTTAAAACTGTATCCCACGAGTACAATTTTACACTCTATAAAAATTTTCCTTTTAATGCGTTTTCCCTACTTTTCCTTTATTTTTCTATATTTTAATGATCGTTTTGTTTAGGTCTATTTTTTAAATATTAGCATTCATAATTTGTTTAATTAATTTAATTAGGTTCGCGTACAGTTAGTACTTTAATTCCCTTTAAATCTCTCTCCAACTTTGTATATCTCTTTAGTAAAATACATTAAATTTGTTAACAATAATTAACTTATCGCTTTAAGTAGACACATTTCGAGAAATGTTTTCTAAAAGCCTGATTACTTAATCAGTTTATATGTATATTTAAATTAAATGTTAATGCACTGTCAACGTTTTTTGACATCGAATAATTGTAATTATTAATTAATTTTCTTGTTAACACCTTTTAAGTTTTAAATTCAATCAATTATTGTTACCAGCCAACTTTAGGGTTTTTTGGATACAGAGAGGTGACCGAACCTCTCGGTCATATGGATTTAACATGTAAAATCTTACTTTGGTAATTTCCTGCTTTCAAATTTATTTTAGAAAAAAACTTTTCAAATAAAAGTTTTAGAGCATATAATTCTACATCTAAATAAATTAAGAAAATAAATTTTGAAAGCTTTATAATGCCATAACCTTAATTTGAAAATTTCGAAAATTAGCAGAAATAGAGACTGCCTTGAAACAAAAATAAAAATTGTCAAATGTTTAAAGCGTTTTCTGTCAAAATAATTTAGAATTTTATATTTAGATTTACTATATTTTAAATTTATTTAATAATATTTAAAAAAAAATACATATTATGTATTTGAAAGATAAACTTCAAACATTTGATGTTTGAAGTACAGTCCCACCAACTTTATTAGCGAACTGAGGGGGCGTGGCCAGCGCTGCCATAGATTTTGAAGTACACTACGAGTTAAAAGCATTTCAGTCGCTAAATTGGACAAGTAACTGTCACTAAAATTCAATACAGGTTTATATTAAGACAGTGAATTTGAAAAATACAACTTACTGTCATTTTGAAAGGTTTTAACATAACCTAAAATAGTTGTAGATACACGTGACTTTTAGCTATGCCGGTACCTAACCTGAATTCTTGATTATGATTGGACGAATCTTTTCCCGCACAAAAATATTTTAAATAAAATTATTTTATTTGACATATTTTTGGTAACGCAAAATTGGTTAGTGGAGCTGTATTTCATGGCAATCGCTATTTCTGCTAATTTTCGAAATTTTCAACTTAAATTTCTGACGTTATAATATAAAGCATCCAAAATTAA
Organism: Malthinus seriepunctatus; assembly: GCA_963924605.1. NCBI lineage: Eukaryota > Metazoa > Arthropoda > Insecta > Coleoptera > Cantharidae > Malthinus > Malthinus seriepunctatus. The sequence goes on along the minus strand of OZ004600.1, from coordinate 127,400,374 downwards.
GTTTGTTTACTGATTTTGATGCAGAATTTCATGCTCGAAAACTTGTATTCAAAGATTTTTTTTGTAAACTCAATTGGAAAGCAGGAAATTATCAAAGTATGATTTTACTTAATCAGTCTTTATACTTGAGCAACGAAGTTGCTCCCAGGATGCACGAAGTGCCGACTTATCTAACGCGGAGGCACCAAGTGCCGACTTTGTATAAATTTAGGGGGTTAAAGTTACAATTTATCGCCAGGGGGAGGTGCGGGAGGGTTTTAAATGGACGGAAATTGACACTTTTTTGGTAAAAATTTAAATCTCGATTCTCCTTCAAATGCAAGAGCTCAAAACTTACAGTTATTAAATGTGAGCTTTGAAGTATCCGCTCCTCAAATTTCGAATCAATCGGAGAGATGGAAATTTTTTTTATAGCTCTCTATTGGAGAAAAATTCGAAATCCTACGATTGATCCAAAATTTTAGGTTTGGGTACGCTACGATTGCCCATAACTTGTTGTTCTTAGTTTTGAAAAATTTCACAAAATAGTCGCGCAGCGGCCGTCGAAAAATTTCAAAAAATCGTCGTCTAAATTTAAAAATCGTACAGCAAAAAGTAAGCGAAAAGTTTCGAATTTTCGTCCTTACGGTAAATGAGACGTCAATTGGCTATCGTTTCGAACAAAATTCGGATCGATCGTTTTGGCCGTTTTCCCGGCGTAGCATTTACTGGAATTTCGGCGTAGGTCAAAAAATTTTTTTTTACCATCATTACATCTATTTGATCGAGAGGTCCGGTCCAGTAACCACCCTGTACAAGTTTTGGTAATAATGATTTGATATGATAGTAGATCAGGTTTGCCCTTTAAAATTTTGTTTAGTTTATTCATAGGTAGGCAACACATCATACACGTATTAGTTTGTAACTTTTTAATGCCTACCCCTACTACCCTAGCTGCTGCTAGGTAGCAAGCAGGAAAAGCTGAAGAAATTAATGCGCCCATTGGTGCTACTCGATTACAAATAAATTAACCATAACGTCCCTATATTAAAAAATTATTGTAAGGGGTTAGATTGGGTGTAACCTAACGTATGTGTCGTATGCACTTATGCAGCCTTCTGACACCCATTATCTTTCATCATCTACAAGTAGTTACAGTCAGCCTCACAATTATTGGCCACCCTGGCTTTACACCAGGGTAGTTATTAGCCAACAACGACAAAAAGACAGAAAGGGAGGTTGTTGAGTTACTACTTGTTGACAAAATAAAGTTACCCCTCAATTTAAGTAGGGGTTGTTATGATGGTTGCATCCACAAATCGTGCTAGACGTATAGCCAGGGTGGCCATTAATTGACTGTACAAGAGAAATAAGCAAGGGATTTTTGTGGTCGTGGAATCTATTGAGATATCTTTCAGTGCTCACTGGTTACCTCTTCCAAGTGGCAATTTTTTTTCAAATGGTTACGTAGTTACGTTGGCCTAAGATACCATAAACCCTTAAGGGATGAAAAACTGACTGCTGACTTCGGGAGAAAACTTGACAATTAGGTGTTTGTGTAAAGGGAAACAGGAAACTGGCAAATCCATCTAGCACCTCCCCAATGGGGCTGCCACATAATTTGTCAGCTCTTCTGTTTGTTCCCCTGTATAACGAGTTTTATTTTATTATGCTGAATTTATTGTGAACATATTTTTTCAAGAGATTGATGTAGTACATCTCTTTAAGGAGACAGTTCCAACAATTCACACGACGTCGAATCTCGAAGGGTTCAACCACTCGTAATAATATGATAACACGTTAAGAAAAATTGGAACCATTACTCTACCTCGTAACAAAATTTCTACAAATATCACCAGCTATGGTGGTAGCCACCAAATCATTTTTTAACAATATAAATTTCATTAGTTTATTTTTTCAAGAAGTAAGCTGTGAGCTTTTCTCGAATTAATTTTTGGAGGCTGTCGAGAGGATGGAATAATTTATCTTGTGGTGGAAAGCAATTATTCAAGGGAAAAAGCAAACAAAATTTTTTTTTCGATAAAAAAAATAAACATCTTATTATTAAATGTAAACAAATCTATAGAGAAAATGCTTTATAACGTTCCAAACCACCCTTATTCAACAATTTATCACATATAAAACTTCCAGGTTGAATTTTGTCATATGAATATAATATTAAATTTACGAAAAAAAAGGTTCAAAAACTAAATTATATTATAAATAAATAAATTCGTTTGGTAAATTTTTTAGCACACGCCCTTAAGGTATTCAATTTTTAATATTATCAACTTGTTCGTGTCGTAAAATATGCTTTTTGTTATTATTCATTTCGCTAATGGATTATTAAAAAACTTTTTATGTCGGTCATTAAATATTTACTTAAATTTACTGTGAGATAATTTCGAATTGAGCGAAAATTAAATTTAAAAAATAATTTCTTGTAGAAAAATTGAGAGTAGTACTAAGTACACAAAAAGAGATTTTTCGAAATGCAGGGGATTTAAGGGTTTTCTTTCTAGCATCATTAAATTTATATTGGGGCGAAGAGAGGTTCGCAAAACTCATCTCAAGGTACGGAAATGCTATACGTGTTTAGAGAAGATGGATAACAAAAATCTAATTCAGGTGATTTAGTATCGCGGTGAGGTGCTATTAAGCAATAATGTGTACCTACCTACTGGCGCTCCAATCCTATACGCTAATGCTGATCACCATTACCGCTATTATAGATCCGGACTCCGGACTCACGAATTAATAATAATCTGTAGGAACTAAAAACCACTTGTGCTTTTTTTATACGACGCGACGTGTTAAACTAGAGAGGCTCTTCGTAAGAAGGGACCACTAGTGCACTAGTTTTGTAAGTGTTTCAGTGTACAGCAATTGTTAGTACCATCCCCACTAAATCCCGGCCAGATATTAAATATGATCGGCACCACCTGAAAGATGACAAGTAAGAATTAATTCCTTAAAATAACATAGCCTTTTCTGTCAGGGCTCTAAGGGTCACTGGCAAATAAACTCTAAAAAGGTACGAACGGCACCCCTAATCTTGTTACTAACGCAATGCACGTAAATATTAAAATCGCATATACACCATGTACCAAAGTCAAGCATTATTTCATATTTCCATTTAAATAATCTCCACATTGAAACAAAAAAGTCCACACCTCATCCTTTTAAATTTTTTATGATAAACTTGTGGTAGTACAGGAAAAATCGGTTTCAACAACAAAAAAATTAGTACGTTCACGAAACTTTGTTTAAAACTCCTATTCATAATGCAGTTAAGGAATCCGAAGAGTCCCTAATGAATGGGAGAGTGGAAACTTGTTTTGGGGAGCCCCCAATTTAGCAAAAACTAAAAAGTCGAAGTGTGAGGTGTCAATTTATATGTTTTTTGAATGCAGAGTCGAATAAAATCAAAATCAAAGTGACAAAACCAACCATCGAATAGTTTCCTCCTCTGCAATTTTGACTCTTTGTAATTTTTAGTTTACTACCTAGTTTTCGATTTTAGTAAAAATCTATTATTTTAAATTTTAAAATTTAGCCAATCCAGCGACCGTGGCGGAATGAAACATTAGATTTTAGTGAAAAAGCTTAGAGTTAGCTAAAGAATTGAAAATCATTTGTTTTTTTGAACAATCCGCTTGCTTGATGAAAAAGAATGTAGGTTTAGCTTTCACAATTTTCTTTAAAATTTTCTTATTTAACCCAATGGAATCTTTATCTTATTGAAAAGAGAAAAAAATTATCTCTCTTATGAGACTAAAAAATGTATATGGTGCAATTTAAAAAAAATAACAAAGACGCCATCAGCCTTAGCTGTTTGGAAAATAATAACTTTTTTTTTGCTAAAATTGTAGAAAAGATCGTCTCATTTAATTTTATATAAGGTTTTATTTGTCTAAAGTTACAAATAAACCCCCTATAAGCTGGGGCCCTTTTTTGGAAACGGACGGTATGATAGGGCTCTTCTTAGCCGTGTTTGGTCCCACTTAGTCGAGGCTGAAGTTCGTCTCGCATTCAAGCACCTCCAAGTGGAAAAAAAGCAAGATGGTTTAGAGCAACGGTACGCCATAAAATTCTACGAGAAAATGAACAACAGTGTATCGTAAAACCCTTGAAATTTTGAAGAAAGCTTAATGGGCACGCTGGCCTATCGGCAGCGCATCAGGGTTATCGATAGCATAAAGCCACAACGGAAGGGCGAGAAATTTTGGAAGATGATGAAAGAATTCCTAGTAGAGAACCAAACAGTAAATCGTCCATTTTCGGTTTAAGAATGCGCATCGGAAGAATTGAGATGTCTCTGGATTGGCACAGGTCGGTCACCGGGAAATGGCAACCCCTCTGTTGCTAATACACAGACACAAAAATTACAAGAACATAGACCGGCCTGCATCTAGCGAGTTTTAACATTTTTCCACCCTAACTATATGCCTTTTGAACAAGTTCTAATTATGACAAAGGGATCCTAGAGAGGCAGAAGCATCGGAAGCGTTGTGTGCGTTCTCAAGAATCGTATTTTGACGAAATTTTTCAATACAACAATTTTTTCATTAACTTTCCTGACGCACCTCGTTTGTCGCAACTTCTTTCACAAGGTCTAAATTAACCAAAACATGTTCATCCTCCTCCCAAATTTACGAAGAGCGGAAGAAACCCGTGAAATTTTAAATGCTAGCCTTGAAAGTCTAGGAAGCTGTTGACTAAAATTTTGTAGGTTAAGTCACCGATTTGGACCTAGTTGGAATCGAATCAAACGGCACTCTTTAAAAATGCTAAAATTTTCCCTTTTTGTGTTGGCAAAAGTTCGAAAAAACTGGCAAGCTTTTTTTATGGATGCTTTTACTGGGGATGTACGATTTTATTTTTAACATCTTAAATGCATATGACTGACAAAAGTGGTCTCCACAACCCGTCTGCTACGAAGATAGGTTTGCGGATGACGAACTGAAAAGAACCGTCTTACTCATTGAACAAATAGATCCGGAAGGAGGGTTAACAATCGTTGCCTATAAGAGAAAATGCGATGGAAACGACATTTTGGAAAACTATGGATGACTCATTCATTTCGTCGAGTTTACATTTACATTAGAGGTGGGAATTGTAGTTCATTTTGCTGAATAGTTCATACTGAACTAGTTCACCTAAATGAACTAGTTCAATAGTAGGTTGGTACATCCATATATCAAATAGTTGGACCGGGGTTGATTAGAGAAGAAAATAAATATAGTATAATTGCCTTAAAAATCATAAAATAGGTTCTAGTTCAAAGGACCTAGTATGTAGATATTCTAGGTCTTGTTACCTCTAGACACAAATTTTACAAAAATACCGCGATATGCTTCTTCAGGCGGTGAACTACAAGTTGAAGTAAAAATTTAAATTTCACAAACATGACCATTTCCACAAAGACAAAATTACCTACAAGGGACAGAAATTTACTTAAAAACTAGATTTAAAAGGATTAAAAGGGTGAAAGTAATAAACTTATGGAACAAAGTGCAAAAACGGAAAGAACAAAATTTTAGTTGATTTAGAATAGGTATTGAAAAATTATTTCAAAAGATTTTTTTTAAAATTACTAATTACTAGAGAAATAAGGAGCTTTGGACCTTCAACGTTTCTTTGAGATTCTTTCAAGTGCTAATACCACCCCGCTGTGTTTATGAACACCGTAATGACGGTAACCTATAGTTCAAAACGAACTAGTTCGTTTAGAGAAAGTGACATAGTTCATCTAGTTCAGTACAAGTGAATAGTTCATTTGAACTATTCGGTCACGAACTACCCATCTCTAGTTTACATTATCATTAGCTATATCGATGTCTGAGCCGCCCCTGGATAACGACAAAATGATATCAGAATCATAAATTACAAGAGCAATGCTAAATTACAATACGAAAGATAGTCTGCATTGATTTACATGACGAAAAAGTCATTTGGGGTCCGAAAGACCCCACCGGGAGTAACGCAAAATCATCGTTTTTCTACTAATTCGAAATTTTACTAAAAAATATTTTTACCTTTTTAAAATCTGTATTAAAAGTTAGGAAAAGTCACCGAAGAGCACGACTGAAATTCGAAAATTGAGTATAAAAATTTAAGTCTAAAAATGAAATGGGGTCTGAAAGACCCCACTGGCCTTTCTAGTGTTAATTTGTATAACAATTTAGATTTTAATCCAGGCTCTGAATGTTTACGTATCTTTAAGTGCATGGCTCGAAGTTTGGAAAATCAGTAGTGTTTTCACCCTCGAAACCACCCTTTTAAAGCGACTCGAGCGTACGTAGCCAGCTATACTATCATATGTATATCATATCCCTTTATAAGCATTTAAAGTTGAAAATAATTCATTTTCCCAATTATTTTAACATTCACTCTCTTTCAGGCACCTACAGCCTACAGCAATAACTGAAAAGGCCCTCGGGTCTGTAAAATTACCTCATCTGTATTTACCGACATTAGAATGAACATTTTTAAAGGGCGATCGGAAAAGAGAGGTCAGAGGGCTATTTCAGTTATCGCTGACAGGCACCTGAAATAGATTAACATTTAAAATAATTTAAAAAATGGATTTTCAATAACTGGATGCTTTGATAATGGCTGGCTGCCTCTATTCACGAAAAATTATAAAGGGGTCTCCAGGGCGAAAACAATGGTGATTTTCCCGACTCACAATCAGCATCTTAAAGATTTGTAAACACTTCAATCAGTATATAGAAATCCACTTGCTATACAAATTGTTTTGTATAGTAAATAAATAAATTACCACTTGGTAATTTCCTATCCTTAATTTAATAATTAAGTCGGTAAATAAATTTTCAATTTATTTTTAAACTTTATAAATTCTTATTCTTGATGTACACAACTTTATGTAGGTCAAAATAATAAATGAGAATACGCGGTATACTACTAATAAAAATTATTTTCAAATCAAACTGTAATTTATTAAATTACGCTTTTTTTAACAAAATTAATTTTTAATCGAATTTTCAATTTATGAAAAAAAAGGCTCCGTAATAAAAATAATTACGCTGGAAGCAAGAAAGGAAAAATTTAAATTTTCTTTTCAAACATAATTACGCGAAAAAATTTTCTCATCCCTTCCAGGCAAATTTTGCTTATTATCCGTTTTTTGTGTCTTTTTTTGGACTAATATCACAACCAATTATAAGACACGATTTGATTACGTCATAATTTAGACTAATGAACTTACGTGGTTTAGTATTTAACATTTTTGTTTTACTTTCTAGTTACCGTTCGGACAACTTGTAAAGAAACACGCGTTACACTTTTTTTTTCTTCTTAATATTTACGTTATTGTTATGTATTGTAATTTTTTTTAAAAATAAGTGAAAATGTGTAATTTTAAAGTGTCTGATAAGGTTTTATCGTTATTAGGACAAAAAATCTAATGGTGTTTATTTGAACGTACGAGGATGATTATACAGGGCGACAAGATTTCTATTGATATGGCAACATTAAGTGATGGAGCTACACAAGAAGATAATAATGGTACTTTAAAATTTTCTTTTTCTTTTTAATTAAGTTCTAGTATTATAATTTTTTATTGTACGAATTAAAAGTTACCTCTAAAGTACAAACATACATGTAATAACAATAATTATTATACGTATTCAAGGTTGTAATCGCGCATACTTGCAAATGCAAATTTTTTTGGTCTAATAATTGTGTACCCCGAGGGGTCACCTTTAAAAATTATTTATTTAATATTGAGAATAAAATCTGTGTTTTTGTAAAAGAAACATCCCCTTACCATTTGATTAAATAAGCGAAAATGGGTATTTTGTGCAAGCTTTGAAATAATATTTTTCCTCAACTAAACTCACCCTTACGCACTGCAACTTTCAGGTTTATTCCGTATAGATCCTTAGGTGAGCGACGCAGGTCATAGTGTTAATTTGACGATAATGTGCCTATCAAATATTATTTTCTATTGTCCATATACTTCAAAGAGTACACATTGGGCTGTTATGGTTATGTACACTACAATGTGTATAGTTCAATTTTTTTAATCTTTCCGAAAAAGGATTAAAAAGTTACAGTAATAAACCAGCGGGTGGTAGGTAAGGGCCAGTTTATCTAACTATTTCTTTTTTAAAATTTTTGCATATAGCTATGTCTATTTGCATAGAATTTAAAACTTGACACTTGTGGGTATGAACTGCAGTTCTAAAACTTTATTATTTTAACTCGACAAAATACAATTCAAACAATGCAAGGTTTGAGAACTGCAGATCATACCTGCAATTTTGAGTTAAAAGAAAATACCTACCCGCCCGCTGGTTTATTGCCTTCTTAATCCCTTTTCGGAAAGAAAAAAATTGAACTATAGTCTCAATCACGGTTGCAAAGGTTTATTGGATAAAAGACTCTTGATGATGTGTCCAGTATGTAAGACAGAAGAAGCTTAGATTGATCAGGTCTTTAGTTTTGTTTTTTGCATGACTTGCTTTCCTCTGACCCACACATCGATAGCCAATCATACATTTTTCTTGGACATTCCAAGTGTCAACTCTGGACCAAAGAATAGCGTCACTTTTTTTCTAATTTATTCACTTTTAAATTGCTTTCATTCAGTACGGAATTGGATATGATATGATGTTTGTGACATATTGGGCTGTTGCGGGTTATGTAGATCCGCATTCATTTTCAATAACAGTATTTCTATTGCTCAAAAAACTGGGGGAAATTTTCCAAAACATTGCTCTGATCCTACCCCATAGATACTTGCTCCAGTTCCATTACTGGCCTTTGATCCACTGATGTACCACGGGGGAGTTTTCTAAAGCTCTTTGTCCGTATTTCTTGGAACTTAATGTCTTGAAAGTTTTTGTCTTGAAGCCCGATTCTTATTTAGGAATACTCATTTACTCATCCTTGACAACTTTGTCTAATGTCTACTCTACCATGACCAATTCTAGTCTATGTAACTGTCATCCAGTACCCATACCTGGCAGTTAGTCAATCTTTCTATCTTCCCAATACTAGCATGCATAAAACTGATGGATTATCAATGATCAAGTAAAATAATTTACGTTGAAAACACAAGGAAATGCGTTTTGTGAATTTTAGCATCGATATTACACCAAACCAGTTTCGTTTTACTCGTCCAGTAAAAAGAAAAGTTAGGTGGAATTTTACGACGTAAACGTTTGATACCAAACGGAAGGAAGCTTTATATGTGGAAGTGTAACGGCTCGTCAAGCGACTTTTAATGCAAATTAAATGATTATTTTTTATTTATTTTATGAAGAAGCTTAATACATATAAGCAAAATGTTAATAAACAAATAATAAATATCGACATAATAAAAAAGCCACTTTTTGTCTCTTTAAAAAATAAAAATAAATAATTATGTCAAAGTAGCCATTGCCCCATGTCCACACGTTACTTCGACACCGGCTTTCTTATTTATTTTTTCTGTTATTGTAGAAGCAAAAAGGCCGTTCTTTGGTAAATTCATAGTGGAAGAATCAAGTGTTATAGTGCACTACGATTCACATTATTTTTTCATACACAAAAAAAGTTACGTTGTAAAAACTATCAAAACTATGTCAAAGTTTACGGTAATCAGACGGTCAGTCTAAAGGGCAATCAGATGCATATGAGAATTTCATAATCAATTCAAATCGTCAAAGAAAATATCGGGTTGATATTTAAAAAAATCTTTGATGACGTCATTGCTCGTAGAGGGAAGGTGGTAGAAATACCAAGATCATCGAGAAATGTTTACATTTGAAATACATAATTCAATTTGACGTGTGTCCAACCGTTTTTTGATATTTCTATAGGGAAAGAAAATATTTCCATTATTCCAGATTTTTGGGGCGCACTGTATGTCAAATGCTCTGTGCTGAGTTCTATTCAGAGAGTACGCGAAACAACTTTCCGTTGCTTGCAAAGTACTAAATCTTTTTGAAAATGGTAGAGTTGCTACCATCAGTGCCAGTCTAATTTTTAGTACATTTATGTTATCCATAACTGGCGTAAGCAACTGAGTTCATAGGAGGGAAGTTCTGAAAATTTTTCTAACGTGGAGAGAGAGAGAGAGAAGCATGTTCTATACAGTTGAGTATTTGATAAAATTGATTGATTAATTAAATACCGAATAGTTCAATCATAGAGGGCAAATTTTTTAAATTTAAATTTACATTATAATAACCTTAGGCTATACAGTCACGGTTAATGAATGGAAAATATATAACAAATGAAACAAAAAAATTTTTGTTTTTGTTTATAAACAAGAAAATGCGGAGATTTTTTTAATGTAATTTAAATAGCTGGAGGCTCTGTTTTCATAAGTGAATCGTATAAAACATGTAGGTACCTATTCAAAGTACACCCTTGTTGTACGGAAAATTAATTTTAATTAAACAAATTTTCATTTAACAATAATTATGTAAAATAGGTAGAACTCAAGAGAGTCTTACATATTACGAAATGGTAACTAAATCCCTCATTTAGGATTATAGTATCACACTTTCAGCTTTAAGTAATATAAAAGAAATTAAATGGTCCCCTGGAGGCCTTCAAGTAAAGTTGTTACATAAATTTAATAATAACAACTCAAAACACCCACCCTTAATTAATTTGAAAAAAATCTACTCACATAATTAAATTATTATTCCGTGAAATAAAGTAAATATTAATAATTTTCTAACTTACTCAACATCAACTATACAGGGTGGCGATCATGGCTCTCGATCATGGTAATTTAACTTATACAAATCGTGCTTTCGTAATGTCCTGCTTTACATCATTAATTTAAAGCTTTCTTAGCTAAAATAATTAAGAAAGCAAGAAATTATAAAAGTATACATTTACATGTTAATTCTCCATTACCTAGAGCCATGTTCACCATCCTGTATATTAAGATATTATTTATTTAACGTACGTCATGTTTGAAAGTTGTAAATTAATTTAATTCAGGAAAATTAATTCCGCTAACGACATTTAAAAGTTTTAAGTCACTTCATTAACAAATTAACTACTCGATTACGTTATTAATCCGTTAAGTTTATTGCTTTTTTTCTAATAATACCGGGTGGTCGCGAAGTTAATTGCGTCTTTTCATTTCGTTATTTATGGACGAAATCGTTACAACTTTTGGTATGTTAAAAGAAGAATTCTACAATTTGATACTATTTCCGGTTTCATAAGCAGCACTTTCGATGGCCATTTTTAAAATAAATTTTCTACAGGGTGTTTCCAATTAATCTCATCATTTATAGACTACAAAGAGCTTTATACAAATTTATATTTATAGCAAATAAGCAAAAAGAAAAAAATAAAAGCAAGACGTAAGAGTAATTTTTAGTTATGCAATAGAGATTATGCCTCTATACATTGTTCACAGACAAGATGCAGCTAAGCCACTCCCAATAAAAGCGCGCAATATTCGAATAGAAGTTTTCTATTGGTCAAAATTTGAAAATCCGATTTTCAACAGTCACACAATAATTGACATGCGTCAAAGTTATTTGACAGAAATTTTTATTAAGAGGAAGTGGCTTAGCTGCATCTTGTAGGAGTTAAAAATAGACAACAATAATGGAAGTCATGGAAATGAACGTTTTAAGGAAAATAGATGGCGAAAAGGAAGGAAGGAAAAGCGAAATGGAAAGATTTAATATCTCACCCTCTTCAGAGAGTGCTGCTATGGATACATTTTGGGGTCATCCTATCTATTATCCCCATAAAAGATTAATTTCCAAAACTAGAAACCTGGGAGTGAAATCAAAACCATTGAGTTGAGGGAAACGAACAAAAGTATTTTTACTTTATCGTATAGCAAAGCAAATTTTGAAGCCCCAATTGGGGTCTCACGGAAGTTTACCTCAAAATAAATAAATAATAGATAACAGCACTAATTATTCCAGAACAAATGATAACTACTATTAAAATCATTAATTTAAAATGAAAGCATATAATAATTGGGGCAAAATTTACAAAAGCTAATGTTGCGAATAGGGATACTTATTCATTGTAGGAATTTATTTTGTACTAAGTAATGGCTTGTGTACTACAAGAATCTATTATTAAGCTATTATATTTCGTCTTTTATCGCGGATTAATTACTCATATTAATTACCCAGTTGAAACATAAATAATATCCTCGTATTACAAACGGATAAATATAAATTCCAATCATGAACCGACTAAATGCGCTTTTTTGAAATTTGGGAAAAATTAACGCAGAGTCGCTGAGCTAGGCAGCTTTTGTGAAAATCTCAACTTTACCTTAAAAGGTGTTCACGTTCAACTACCTCCAGGACTATTATAAGAATTTAGTTTTGGTACTGGAGATAATACATATCAGATACAGGTAGCAGGTGGCTCGATGTATACAAAACGCTTAGCTAAATATGAAACTAATTTATCTGCACCTGGGAAATGAAAATGAAAAAAAAAATCTACATGACTCACTAATCTTATCCCAATTTTATGATTGTTTTCCAACTTATGTGGGTTGAGAAAATACCAAAGAACGATAAGTTACTGCATGTGAAGGTTGGCTTAAAATGCAAGTTAGGAAGTTGATGTTGATGGAATAGTGGCAGTTTTTGATGCTGTCAGGAGGTAATGTCCCTTAGAAAGGGCATACTTTTCCTTTTAGAAAAGATTAATTTTGGATAGAACGTTCATAACATCTAATGTAAGGTTGGCATATAGCCACTCTTAAGGATTTTTATATAAACTAACTATTTAGCGGGAAGCTATATGTAAACTATAACACGTTTAGTTCAAACATTATAAGCTGAATAAACCCGATGAAGATACTGAAAATGCTGGTCTCGAGAGTGGCTTCAGTTTTTCCTTTCCCCAAAAAATTTCGAATAAACTACCGAGAAACTACCACTTTTGAAGAATTTCTAAATCCGACCGTGAGGAAAAACTCATTGTAGTAGACTGTTTAGCTATGTCATATACAGGGTGTTGTATTTGAATTAAAGATGGTAGTTATTGACAACGAACTGGCACAATATAAAAAAATAATAATGATAATGGTACCATCAGGACACAGTGGAATTATTAAGGCCTATAAAAAATACAAATATCTCATGTAACGACAATATGTGTGCCATAAGTGCCAGTGCGAAGTTCTAATAGCACGATGTAAAATTAACAAATATAGTCCAGTCAAATAAAAGTTTAACCTTTAAATGAAAGTTAAAAAGCTAAATATTCGTTTTTTTGCAAATATCTCGTTTCCTATGCATGCTACCTCATTAGAGATTATTATAAAACTTGTAGATCATAAAATTCTCTATAAATTTGATTCAATTCGTTTTTTGTGCTATCAACCGTTCTCGAGTGGGAGGCGCGCTAACACTAACTTTTTTATTTTAAATAGAAAACTATATATTTTTATGTTTATGGATTCTAGGAAAACTTCTAAATCCAACTTTATAACATCTTCCTTTACCGATTTTCAACTGTTTTTTTTTTTAGATAAATTGAATTTTCTAAAAATAGTCTAAAAATTTTCTTTCTTGAAAATTGAACACTGACGTTATGATGATAACAGGAGCTACATAAGTTTCAGATATTTTTCTAAGAACCGTAGACTATGCTCTGATGTTATCATTTTTCTCTAATAATATATAGGGTGTTTAAAAAGTGCAGACTTTTAAAGGAAATTCCAAACCTAAAGAACTTTTTGATTTTAAATGGAACACCTTGTATTTTTTGACAGTTTTGGATGCAGAAATAAATTTACTATCGTTTTGTATTACCATTCCCTATCCTATCGTTAATGCTTTTTACATTATTCTACAGAGCGTCAATTTAAAAAGGAGCCACAGGGGCTATATCTCTGCAACAAAAAAAATATATCACAAATCGCCCGAAACCGTTTCGATAGTACGGAGGGGGAAATCAAATAACGTAGTAAGTGATGCACCCCCACCTACCCCCTATAAGCTCCATCCACCCCAATTAAAAAATCTTAAATGGCAACCCCTTAGTTGTGATACATTATTGGAAAGCTCTTAGAAAATGCTTTTCAGTGATACTAACTTAAACTGCATTTGGTTAAATAATTAGATTTCCCCCTCCGTACTACCCAAACGGTTTTGGGCCATTTTTGATATCTTTTTTAGTTTCAGGGATATAGCCCCTGGCTCCTATTTAAATTGACGCACTGTATATTGTATAGGTATAATCTTGCGCGCCTTCCACTCCTTGTGCTATATTTTGAGAACTCTTGATAGTACAAAAAATGAATTAGATCAAATTTGTAGAGAATTTTCGTAATAACCTTTAATGACGCATGATGCATAGTTTTTAACGGTTTTAACTAAAATGCTTTACTATACAACGATTTAAGGCAAACGCGGATTAGCCGTTTACATACTTAATCCTGACAACGGATAGGTCACATTTTTAAATCGCATTAACTATTAGCACTTTGAGAGTGTGTTGTACATGTCATTTTAAATCGTTTTACGGCTAAGCGATTTACTTAAAACCGCTTTAGAGAATGCATGTAAACAAGGAATTTATATAAATTAAGAACAGGGTCGGATCGAGCCCAGAGCCTTGCGGAACTCGAGCATTGACTCTTATGTTCAAGTGGTCATCAAATATATACCCTGGAGAATAAAATCGACGGGTCCGAGCGATTTTTGAAGATATCAAGTTGAGAAAATACGTTTGTTTCGTTTTCGATCCACCCTCCGTATGTATAACTTGATTTATTAAAGCACGGTACAAAATTAATCGAAATAAACAGCGATGAGAGACATCAGTGGGCATGTTCTTGTGACATTGACAATGTAAAGAAACGTCGAAGGCCGCGACGTGTTTGTAAAACATTTCTGTTTGAAAATTTTAGAAACTGGACTGGCTTGGAGTGATGGAGTGCTTGGACGCCCATTCTTTATTCCGACCGTACAAGATCGTAAAAGATTTGCTGAGATTGTTTTCAATGTCTGATAGGTAACCGCGGAAGAAGAAGATGTAGAAACATGCTCTCGAGGATCCACAGGTGCGAGTATGGGTGGAAAAGCTGAAAACGACGACTTTTACTCAACAGTTTCATTATAGCTCCAAATTCAATTAGCTATATCTCGTTTAGGGGTTGTATCAACTAGCTACAAGTGCTTTAGCATAATACTACGTGTATGTAAAGCCAACGCGAAATACAACTTTTTGGCTCACTTTGCATATCAAAAACGTACAACTCATCTAAAATTAAACGTAAAATTTTGAGCACACAGAGTTACTTTAATTAGTCTTTTAATTAGGAAAAAGTATGACATACTTACATTTAATCGTATTTGGTATCAAGCAAAAAAAAACTTGTAGAATAATTACCATTGCGATGCCTTTTAAAGAATCAACTTGACTTGTCAACCAGTTTATAAATTAATCACGGCGTCGTTATAATCACCGGAGAGTTATAAATCTGTGCAACGTTAGAAAAATATGCAAATTGTAACTTAAGCCATTAAACGTAATTTTAAAAAGTTTACGTGATAAAATTGACAAGAGGAAGGATATGAAACAAATTTTTTTTAATTTCTTATTTTAAGAGGCGGAACATTAGGTTAAAGGAGATTTTTGTACGGTATCGAAGACAAAAGATATTAATGAAAATTTGAAAACAATGGAGAATTACTTACAGTAGAGATGAAGACTTAGTAGGCTGGAAATAAATACTTTAGTATAACAATACAACTGCAATAATATCGAATTGAAAATAAATTAAATAGTATTTTTTACAACATGAGATGAAACATACGTTTTTTTCGTGAGATAGAATTTAATTCACAAGCCCCGTAGGGGCGAGTGAATTAATCTTTCGAACGAAAAAAACGGATTTCATCTCGAGTCGTAAATGCTATTTTTTCTACGACGATAATTAGTACATTTTAAAAAAATAATTCTTTTTACTAAAATGTGAACCGACCACAAAAAAACTGGTTTCACCTCATGTTGTAAATAACATCTGCTTGTAATAACACTTTTTCTCACTAGAGACGAAAATGCTATTTTCGTAACGAGTAAGTGATGACGAAATGCTTAGTTTCACATATGGGAGTAGAAAAAAGTTATTTACAAAACACTTTGTAGTCGTTGTAAAAATAAAGTTTCACTTACAATTTGAAATATTAAACCCATAAGGTCTCGTTAAGGTTAATTTAATAATACAGCCCTTAGCTTCTATATCCATTGAAGTCAGTTAAAGGTTAATAATTTTACATCACCCTCGAACTTTCCCCACAGTTTAAATTATCTCTAAGGTCCTGTTAAGTCCCTTTTAAATATTCCTGCTTACTGTGTTATTTTCCAAATTATACTGGTTGTTGCTATTCAGATATTAGGGTTTCCTTCTGAATAAATAAAAATTGGTATTTAAAATATCGATAAAGGACTTAACCCAAAAATTAGGATCTCAAAAATTAAAAAGATTTCCAAAAGTTAAATTTTATTTATTTAAAATTTCCAACCTCAAAAGAAAATGGTGAAAGGGGTCCCTGTACCTATATTTAACCTACAATTTATAAACTTAATTTATTTAATTTAATCTTTCACGTCTGAAACTTAATTTTTCAATTGAATAAAAATTTAAAGAATTTTCCCTCAACTCTTACAACTTAGTTTTTACTTCAACTAACATCTTGAAGTTGTTAACTAAAAGTATTTCCTTCGAATTTTCCACTATGAAAGTCTGGAAAATCTCTACGTAAGATCAAGGAGCGAATAAGGAGAACGAAATAAACCCGAAAATAAACTTTCTAAACATTTTGATACCCAATGAACCATAGGAAAAGCGTAAATAATTTTTTTCTCAATTTTCACATTTTAATTAAGCAATTGAAATAAATTGAGCTCCTTTTATAAATAATTAATTATAACATTAAAAGTAATACTTTCGCGTGTTGTTTACAAACCAAAGTGAGATTGAAACAAAAACGCTCTAATTTTGGTCTGCGAGGTATTTTATAAAATGTTTTTTAATAAAATTTTCACCCTAAGTGAAAAGCAAGTGCATTTCTCTCAATTATTTTACCCTCTTCTCTACAACGCGCTATGCCTTCATTTTCGTGTGGACAAAAATCAATGTGTTTTAATAATTTATTTTTTTGTTTCAGAAACAAATAGCAACGTCGCTCATCGTAAAAGTTCTTTAGCGCTAACTCCCGAAGACGAACCTTTCGATGCTTATGTAAGTGATTGGTTTCATTTTTAAGAGAGGAAAGTTAGGATTTATAGCGGTTTAGTTTTATGTACAGGGCGATTCTAAACTATAGTGCTAAGAAGATAACCACAAATAAAACTTTAAAACTAAAATTTGGACTCTAGGGGGTGGGGCCAAAATATGTTTTTTTTAAAAGATCGATAGATTTTTAGTCGTTTGCCCTAAGGTTATTTAAATTTTGAATATTACAGGAGAGATATTTGGCACTACGTTATAATTGAGAAATATTCTTCCGTGTATACTGCATCCCAGATGACGAGCGGTAGGGGTAAGTTCGCGCAGATTTAGCCACGCCCCTTTAATAATTTAAATACTGCGTGGGTGGGTATAAATACAAATTTAGGTATCTGCGCACTCCCACCGCTCGCCAACATAAATCTGTCTTGCAGCATACTTACATGTGCTCCCAAACGTGACGTAGTTATAGTCACGTCCACATTTCTCCGATAGCCATAGCTGGCAGATATAATTTCAGACCCCTACCAAACTAATCGAGTTCGTGATTTTATCACAAAAGTGAACGCTTTGTTCAAAGACACCCTTCAATGCCCTAGTCCTAAATAAGCCTCTGACTCAAAGATCCAACCTTTTCATCTATACACCTTGGAACAAATTTAATTCGTGGTATCTCTTCCAATTACGAGTAATGGTATTATCTTGTTCTTCTCGTGATGGCCTATTTTGAGAGGATTGAAAAATAACACGTAAATCCCTTTAACCAAAAGTGTAAGGGCTGTAATATCAAACTTTTTTTTAATAATAGGTAAATGAGAAAGCAAAATTGTTTTAAATTGAAAAAATTTTCGCTAAACTAATTAATTTTAAAGTACATAATTGTATTTTGAAATCGAGGCACGTAAATAATAAGTAAATTAATAACTAAACAATTTACTTTCAAAGAACATTTAATTAGAGATGAATTAATTAAATCTAAATTTATATAATTTTCTGATATTATTATTTATGTTATACAGAGAGAATACAATTAAAATTGACATTAGCTTTAATAAAATTTTAAATTATTCATAAACTTTCATTTCTGAAAGGTTTTTTAAACAAATTTATTTATTTTTTCTTTACAAACATTGTTTTAGAATTTTTGAAATGTTTTTTATGCCCTACATATTTCACTTAAAACATCTTGTTCGACTCTCATTAATTATTTAACCCTCCGAAATAAACGAAACGAAAAAGGGAATTTTATAAGGTTCAGTTTGAGGTTTTGCACTTGATTGAATTTAATTTATTTTGTATTCGACTGTATCAAAAAGCAGCAATACGTTTAAAATATGATCAACATATCATTATTTTTAGACTGTAAAGTGCTCCTTTACGCTCCCTAATTACGCTTAGACGGATGCGCCATCTATTGACATTTTTGTGAAGTTTTTATTCTAAATAGATGTCTAGGTAGTAATTTTATCTGACGTTTGACACCCGGACGTAAAATTTTTCTTTACGTTCTTGTATCATACGTAATATACTATTTTTTGATTTTCGTGACGTAGAAATTAATCCAATTAAGAGGGCGGGTTCTAACGAATGGGCGGGAAAGTTGACATTTCGACATTCCGCTCGTAACCGTTAGCGACTTTAATATCCGGTTGATATCACTAATAGTCACAGTTCCTGATAGGATAATGTTCAAAGAAGGCAATGACATATTTGTATATAGAAAATAAGAGCCTAATTACTAATAAAAGTCCAATTGAACTTGATGTAATTTAAAAAAAACAGAGGATGTTGTTTTTACCCAATATCCTTTGCTTTTTTTGAATTATACCAAGTTGAATTGAACTTTTATTACTAATTAAGGTCTTATTTCCTATATACAAATATGTCATTGCCTTCTTTGAACCTTACCTTATCAGGAATTATGACTATTAGTGATATAAATCGGATATTAAAGTCGCTAACGGTTAAAGCGGAATGTCGAAATATCCACTTTCCCGCCCATTCGTTAGCAATCGCCCCTTAAAAGACGCACAAAAAGTATAAAAAGCTAATAATATTATACAGGGTGTCGTAAAGTTGCAGGGCACAAATTTGGTCGATAACTAGTGGCTATATCACTGATGCTCTTCTAGAAAAAAATATTTGTAGTAGAGGGACTGAAATAAAAGCAAATTAAAGGAAATTTTATAAAGGTAGACACACCCTCAGGCTTTTACTCCGGTTTAGCATAATTTTTTATAAATGTTTATATCAAGTGTAAAAATAATTATTTTAAATGCCAACCTCAAACTAAAAAACAGAAGAATAAAGAGCTTCTTTCCCGCGCTGTTATCTATGCGTAAATGAGTATTTTTCTAACGCAAAATAGAAAAAATAAATGTGTGGATTTCGAGAGCAAATAAAACTCGTTGAGGATTTCGAGACATATCGCCTGTCAGTAAGATAATCTATGGAGAAAAAGAATGTAGGAGAGTGGACACCAAGAATGAGAAATGTAAGCAGATCCAATAGCAAGTGACGAAATGACATCAGGAGCTGGGAAGAGCTCAGTGGGCGTTTGGGGCAAAACTGAAATTGATAATAGTTGGTAAAACAATGTACGTCAATACTACTCGTATGAGACATCATTTCAATGCGTTTATAAATAACAAAATTCCATTTATGGAAGTGTCTCGACTTTTGTGTCTCTGTTTATAAATTTCTTAAATATTTAAATTTTATAAACGCAATAAAGATTTCTTTCTGACGATTTCATTTTATGATAGAGTACTTAATGGATTAAAAATTGAAAAAATCGACCACAAAGGGAATGCTCGAAGAGACTTTCCATTAAACTCATTGTTTTACACACGAAAACGATATAATAATAATCCAAGAAATTTCCAATTTCAAGAATAAACATAACGACTCATGTTAAATTCTCCTTTCTTTCCATGCACTGGAACTCTGTATATTATTCTTGTTTGTTTAACATTGCTTTTATCGTTATTTGCATTCGCTTGTCCTATTTGTTTTAAACTTGTTGTTTTATCTTTTGACTATTGTATGAGAACACATTTTATATTTTACGTTGTATACCACTAATAGAACGAATAGCTTTACAAGAAAGTTTTCAGTTTTCAGGATAGTGCTTTGTAAATTAATTTATACATAATTTTTGTTTCATCCCCGTTTCATCTAATTAAGTCTATATTATGTACATGTAGAATAAAATGTATGGTAATAAGGTTAGGTTTAAAATTAGAAATAATTAAATTGGAAAATTAATACTTACTGAAAAATATTTTTATATATATATACCAAAAGGTATGGAATATATCAATTTGCTCGGCAAATAATAATATTTGAAAAAACAGCTCGAACACGTCGATTTAGATTTTTAATTGCGCATTTTTTGATATTAAAATAGTTTGTACAGGGTGATCTATTTCAAAGGTACAATATCTCAACAGATTTTGTAAATGGACCACTCTGTATATTTCTCTGTATATTGGATTCTCCTGAATCGATGTGTCCGAGATTTTTTCCCAAATATTTTTACATGTCGAGATAATTGATACATTCTACACCTTTTGTGGATATCCTGTGTAACTACATACCACCAAAGCCGGGGTCAACAAGTCCCTGCTAGTTAATAGTGCAAATAATATTTCTTTTTTATATGTAGACCTCGCCCCCCTCTCGCCTTAAGCTAAATAATTAGCTAAATTTAAATGAAATTTTCTATTCAGATTATAAGAAACTGTAATGGAAGAGTTGTAGCCTTGAACTAAGAAAACATAAATTTTTTAAGACATAAATAAAAGTGAAACTCTTAACTTAGACCAAATTGATAAATCGAAAATGTCAAGAAAATTAAGAAGCCGATGAAAAGAGTAAAAGTTATCTCTCTGTTAAAACAAGAAATTTCCTTTGAATTTTTCATCCACTAAATAAAGTATTAAATAACCTTCTCGAAACTCTTTAATATTTAATAACAAAAAAAGGGCAAATCAATTGAATGATGGAAAACGCCAATTTGGCGAAAATTTGTAAATTTAGCAAACCTTTTAAAATACAATTATATTTTATAAATGAACTAAATTTAAATTTAAATCAACCGAGCGTTATATTATAATACGTGTGAAAGGCTTATGCTGTGGACCAGTAGATTCTAAAGAGGATGAACGCAATCTTCCAATTTCCAATACGATCAAGTCCCCTTACAGTCACCCCGAAAAGCTACAACTTGAGCCTTACACTCCGAGTCCGTCTTTCTGTAATGCAATTCTCTCATACTGACGTCATCTAAGAAATAATAAATTTTTCAATACTCAATTCGATTCTCGCTTATTTTTTACTATTATTATATCGGAAGGGTGCTAAAAGAGCAATTTGTTTGAATAAATAATTAATAGGTTGAGGTTGAAAATATTTAATGATCGAATAATTTGCCCGCCCGAAATTAATTTGGCAATTGAGAAAATTAATTTTTTTGGAACGAGGTCAAATTAACTTTAATTTTCCACCCTTAAATTTAACATTAATTAGTTTTCTAAAATTCCGATTGTTGAATAATTTTTTTAATCAAAACCTCATTTGAAATAAATTGATTTTTGATTATTGAGCTTATCAAATTTGGATTTAATTTTAAATTAATTGTTAGAAATGATTATCTGATAATTTCAAGGAAATAGAGCCTCGAACATATATTAGAATATAAAGGCCAATAACTATACAGCAATGACAGGGTCTAGTAACAGTTTTGCTTGAACTCAACACTTCAGTTCGTATAACAGTTGGAAATCGCGTTCGGAAACGAGATTGAACTCTAAACAAATCAAGAAAATATTTTCGAAATGTACAAAAGGTGTCCCAGAAATATTTGGAAATGTTGCCTAAATTTTGCTTTAATGGAACACCCTGTATATGGTTTTATATTTGCAACTTTCCCTATTGATACATATAATCTTATTTACTGACTTCATCCATCTGTTCAGATTTTAAAATTTCGTTTGTTACAAATTTGCCTTTCGCGGGACATACTATACATCAGAACCGAGTCCACTTTTGGAATTGCTTATAGCACTGTTTTAAATAATGGATCTTTGGCGAAGACAACTCCTACTGGAACAACTCCAAAGTCCAAAGGTTTGTAGATGAACAAAGAATGTTGATACTAGAAATCCCAGTATGACAGAACTATGAGCACAACTCCGACTTGAACTTTCTACAGCCAGAATTGTTTGAAAAAACCATTGGATGTCATTCCAAAAGTGTTTGAGATCCAAAAATGGGCTGAGAACAAAAATTCTCACTGGAACAACGCACCAGAACAAAGAAAGTCAAAGAAATTCATTAAGTACTCGACCACGAATGCTAAAAAGCTTCTTCTACTATCAAAGAACGAACTGAAGATGAAGACCCTGATGAAGACTCATGACAGGTCTGTTTACTGGACACTGCTCAGTGAGGTACCGCCTCAAGAAAATGGGACTAGAAGATAGTGACATATGCAGACCCTGTGAATCGCAGATCGAATCCACCGAACTGATTCTCTGCAATTGCGATGCATTGACTCGACTTAGGCCGAAACGCTTAGAGCGAGCTCAATTGACGCCTGAAGAAGTGAAAAGCAAACTTATCAGGGACATTCTATGCTTTGCTGGCACGATTGAATTCCAGAGAATATAAATACGAGTAGGATTATGAACAAATCCATCAATCCAACACAAAACTGCGACCATCAACACTGGTCGCAGTTCTGTAAGATTTAGAAGCCAATCGACCCCTCCGGAGTCGCACAATACGATGACCGCCTTCTTACAGGACAAAGGTACAGCAGGAAACTCAACATATAATAAAGTCAAGAAGATCAAAATTCCTTTTGAAGTCCTGTTGGACTTTTTAAATAGCACCGGGCTGTTAGAAGAGTAAATGAGATGGGAGATTACAATACTCTCATAAGGTCACAATACAAAGGCCCTTCCCAGATAATAATACTGATGAAAAAAAAATACGTCTCTTGATATCGGAGTCTCTGGACGCAGTTATCGGCGAACACACGTTACCACCAAAAAAGGAAACCTCTTTTTGGTTTTATTGAAGACTTATATGACTCTAGCACCTGCAGAGCCACAAAACAAGAAGGATTTTTGGGTTTCTAATTCTGTAACAATTCATCACTCATTTGTGATCTGTTTTTAAAAATGGTTATACAGCCTTAAGTGTCAGAAAAAAACGCGTTCCAAATAAACCGTTGACGATTACAAGAAAAACCTCAATCGTGAGGACCTACCTTAAATCCAAACTTGTAGTTCCTCTGTCACCTTTTGGTAGGTTCTGCAACAAAAAATATAATTTTAAAATCTTCAAAAACATATTTACATAAATCAAAAGAGTCAAAAACCAGAAATTATATGAGTAGTGCCTCAGAGGCCCTAATAACGCATATTAGGATTAATGGTCAAAAGAGCCTTATTTTCTGGCATCTGAGGGCTAATGGAAAAATTCAGACGATAGAAAAGTTGAGTGATGATGCGGGCTGAATGGCATACTTCTTTCATCGAGCTGATCGATCGCTCATTCTCTATCTCGAGCTACGTGTTAAAATCAGCAAAGATAGAGAATGAGCAGTCGATCTTCTGCTGTTGAAGGGTCCCCGAACTGTTCGATTATCTGAGACCCAGTTTACGCATGCTCATTGCTCATTGTTCAATAATTGTAAATTTCAAGAAATTAGTTATCAAGAATTAGATAGCCGCGCCACTAGCCTCGGGAGGCCCATGTTACACTTACTTAGGTTAATCTAAAAATTTTGTACAGAAAATTCTCGAAGAACCGGTCCTCGAATACCCGGGTTACGCATACAGTCAGTCTCACAATTATTAGCCACCATGGCTATACGCCAGGACGGTTATTAGCCAACAACGACAAAAG
This sequence comes from Malthinus seriepunctatus, assembly GCA_963924605.1. Lineage (NCBI taxonomy): Eukaryota > Metazoa > Arthropoda > Insecta > Coleoptera > Cantharidae > Malthinus > Malthinus seriepunctatus. The sequence goes on along the minus strand of OZ004600.1, from coordinate 127,376,277 downwards.
GACAGAAGGGGAGGTTGTTGATTTACTACTTGTTGACAAAATAAAGTTACCCCTCAATTTAAATAGGGGGTATTATGATGGTTAGTTGCATCCACAATTCGTGCTAAACGTATAGCCAGGGTGGCCATTAATTGTGACACTGAGTGTATGAGAGCGTTACATGAAACATAAAATGTTTATTTGGAATATTATACTCAAAAATCAAAAATCTAAAGAATTTCAACATGAAGACGCCGCGCCGGGCCTTGGAGGCCCTAATCTGCTTCCTCAGTTAAATATATCGAATTAAATTTTCATATTTATCCGAAGAGAAAATAGTAATAATTCAAGTAATTTAAAATGTGAGCCTTTGAGCGCTTGAGCTGACCTGAATTGAGAGAATTTTAATTAAAAATATTATTTGATTGATGTATCAATGATGTATCAATTTATTATCCTATTGGTATCAAACGAATTAAACGAAAGATACTATTTTGTTAAAAATTTCAGTTAAAATAATATTATATTTCAAAATGAATTCTTATACTTTCATCCCCTAAAGCAATGATTGTTTCGTTTTCTCTTCTAATCTTCCATAAACCAATAAAAACAAAAAAAAAAAAAGATATTAATCCGTCAATATTCCTTTCCTTTTATATTAGTTCTCTCTTTATTTCTCGAACTGTTACACATCATGAAATGTTATCGTTCAATAATACGTCCCATTTTTCCATTATACTAAGTGATTGTTTTAACTGAGCTAAAGGCTTTGACACAAAACTTTACTTTGAAGTTGTAATTTGTCGATATCTAAATACTTATTCACAGCAAATTAAAATGAAATTTGGTTTTAGTTAGATTGGAATAGTCGTTATTTTGGTCATAGATGAATTATAATGAGTCCTCCCCCTCACAGATAATTTTTATTCTTTTTATCCCCGTGACCTGAGTTGTAGTGTTCCCGTCTATGTTAGTGTGATTTAAATCTATAGTCCATCATGAACTAATAAGGGTAACTCTACGTCAGTGTTACCAACGTAGGCCTCTCACCCCACAGGGGGGGGGGGGCAATTTGATTGTTAAGGGGAGCAATTCAAAAATGGTCTCGTCCAAAGTTTAAGTTAAGTTTAACCTATCATTTAAGTTTCTTCAGTAAACAATTCAATTTTTTAATATTAAAAATTATCTATAATGTTACATAGGGGATATAAGAATTTTAGAAAGGCTTAAGGGTATGGCACAAAAAAGATGCACAAAAAGGCACAAAAAGGAAACCCAGCTCTAAGCGTTTATCGTTTAAAAATCTGTTGTGGATCTATTAAAATGACAAAGACAGGAATGGTTCAAGATTTTTTTTTTCTGATGGCATCATAGGAAAAATCAGCAAGTTCAGAGAAGGTACTTGCACTTGAATTACTCCAACCACAACTTTATTATATCTTTTTCATGTTAGTTAAGAGTCGAGCCAGTTCAGGGAGTATAAAAGGACCCCAAACGATTATTGATTTCCGTTAGCGCTCCCAAAATCAAGAGAGAACTAAACATTAAAATATAATCCGTTCACTATTTATTTGCGCTATGGTTGGTCATGAACTTTCGTGTTTTAGTTTGCCAAAATAAAAAGTCCCTATTAAGTTGACTGACAGCTCTTGACAGTACCAAAAAAAATGACTAACATGGCCAACCATAGCGCAAATAAATAGTGAACGGATAATACGTCAAATTAAAAAGTTTGTTTAAACATCCTGTATACTCAAAAGCATTGATTTAAAATATGAATTAAGAATACATTAGCTATATTAGGCTACTGTTTGAATTATCGCGCTATCAAACATAACGAGAGCCATTAAACCTGCAATAAATTGGAATGTCACAAATGCAAGTATCGATTTAATTGATAATATACGATGGTATAAAGTGAGCTTTGATTATTAATTTAATAGTAATTCTAGTACTGATTGTATTTGTAGAAAAAATTTGATATTATGACATGGGTAAAACATAAAACCACAGTATAATTATAGTGATAAAACTTTGTATCAATAACAAAGAATCAAATTGACACCTTTTCTGAATTAATTAATAATTTGCCTGATTGTAATTTAATCGATAATTCGATACCATTTATTTATTAATTTGCGAGCTACATTTTTGGCCCCCTACCTACGCTCGGTGTGCGAAATTAAACCAAAATTGTAATTTAAATCTCATTTAATGTTGGAGATTAGTTTATTATCGTGACAAGTTGTATCCAACATAAGTGACTTTGATGTAACTTTTTTTTAAATGCGGATAATATGTATCAATTCCTATTGACTTTCAGCGTTGAAGTATATACCTAAAGCAGATATGGTGATGACGTTGATTGATGGGAAAAATTTTGAGGTCAGCAATTGTCATTGTTATACAAATATTATCTGTTGCATCTAAAAGTGAAGAAATGGTATTCAAGTGCTGATTTGACTAAATTATGTCACTTACGTCAAATAAGTGTCAAACATTTGACTTTGATAATAATTTCGAATAAAAATTAAGTTGGCCAGTCTACAGCCGATTCTTGACCAATCAGAATTGATTATTAATTAGATAAAGCAATTAAAAGCTATAATGTTGAATTTAATGTCAAAACTAGTTAATCAAGAGCTTTATAGGACCGACTGCCTTTCTAATATAGCATAAGTTTAATTTTTTTTATAAAAATGTAACTATCTAGATTAATCTAGACGGTAATGACATTTGCTATTTGTCAGAGACTACAAGTTTCGTGGGCCACCCTGTATAAACCTAAGTCCTGAAAGTTCCAGCTTAATTTCCTCTTTTAATATTTGGGAATATTATGTATATGTTTCAAACAGTTGTAAACATCACCACTGTTTGAATACGAAGATAGATAGATAGCTAGAAATCATCAAGATAGAAAGTACATAAAAGAATAGGAGTCACACGTGTCACACGTGGAGACACAGGCACAAGCTCTTACTTCGGCTTGGCCTGTGCAGGCAAGAGCTGCGTAGGCAAGCCGGTACTTTTATGTATACAACTGGGCACTGGACAAGCTGCCTGAACGATGTACAGACGCTCCGGTTTGCTTGTGCAGGCCTGGGAGTGTGCCTCCGCCTTTACGGAGATATAGGGCGTTTAAGTTTTATTTTTTAAACAGTTTTTTCCTTATAACTCAAAAACTAAATGAAATATCGGTTCGGAATTTGGCACACATATTAAAAACTAGAAGTGCTAACAAACGTAAATCTTTAAGTTCAAGTTTTTTTTCCAGTGCTGTAGATAATGGGAAGAGAGGAAACTTCTTTGTGAATATTTCCTACTCCACTAGTTTTCTAATATCAAAAGTGCTTTCTTTAGATGGAGTCGAAAAATATACTTTCTGCTGCTATAAGCTGTTGACCACACTTTTTTTTAAAGACCGAAACGTTCGAAACCATCCCACTATTGAGCCATCCTGTATAATAAATTTATTTTCAACCTTTTTCCAATTACTAAATTGATTGTACCCTTTCTGCCTTAATGAAATGCATTTATAAAAATATCAACGTGGAAAATTTCAGTGAAACATCCAGGTAGCACACTCAAGTATAAAAGTAAACGAGACCAAATCAATATATTTTGTGTACTAGCAGAAAAAGGATTTTATAAAAAATGAAAGTAAATTTTATCTCAGAGCAATCTACGATTTTATCAAAAACCAAAAGTAACCCGATATTGTGGTAAACATTTTTAAGGATTCTTTTAAAAAATAAGTATAAGCTTAAAAGCTCTTTACGTTTCATTCTACATATTCATTAAAACTCGAATCGAATAATTAATTGAAATTTAAAAGGTTCAAATGAATTACATTTATCATGAAAACATTTCAATTTGAGTTTGCAAAATATCTCCTCATCTCCTGTAGACTTTTAGAAGCGATTAAAAATATTTTTACCGCATAAAAAGTTCGTACCCGATATAATTTACTAGGTTAATGTCGATTTTTTTTAATAAAGTGTACTTGAAACTACTACACACGGGAAAATGTTCACTTTTCATAATCAAGTTGACATAACAAAGATGGGAATATAATTATTAATATCGATCTCCCTTCCATGCCGGTTTTTCCTTTAATTTATTCTTAAAAGAAAACAAATAACATTGTTTGCAACTTGTGAGCTAAAGTTCACCACTGCTTTGAGTAGATGGTCAACATAAAGTAGATTTGAAATGTTAGTGCCTCCAATTATTGCAATTCTCTCGTTTTCCTTCATTAGGCTGTGATCTTGGTAATGAAGTTCGCAATGCTGCCACCTTTACACGATCCCAAAATTTTTTTTAATCAAAACAGCTAAAATAAACGCCACTCAAGTTTACTAGAATATGCCTTAACGTCTGCGTATCTTCCTGTGTGTCTGTTTCTTAATTTTTAGACGGCATTTTAGAATCAGTCAATTTTCTAGTGAAAATTGAAAAAAATTGATAAGAAAGTGTGCAATAAAATTTATAGTAAAAAATATTGTTTTTGAAACAATTGAATACTTAAAACAAGGATATGACAAATACTTGATTGGTTGTCAATTTGAAAATTCATGGCACACTTACATTAATTTAGACTTGACATAATATGTAATTAATTGATTAAAAAAATTTTTTTCTGCTTTTTTTCGCTATGCATGCTCATCCGCCAATTACAATCCCGTCATACAAAACAATACTTTCTCTTCTAATAAAACAATGTACTATTGTCCCCACATGATGGTGCTTTAATTACTGAAAGCATAGCACCCATCTCTTTTATTAATCAGAAACAAATTCATGACTTCAAAAATGTGAAAATTTAACGGGATGTCAATAAAAGAAAATGAAGTTGGTTCCATATTTTCTCAGAAATTGTTCACGTTTCAAAATTTCGAATAATGGCATATTGAAACACATAAAGTATTACCTCTAAACGCTCGAGTATGCTTTTATAGCGCAAAAAACGAGAAAGATATTGGAGATTATTACTACAGTGCATTTAGCATTAGCCGTGGGACAAATTAGTATAAAGCTGAAACCTTTGATATTGTATTGTACTTATAGCCCTTATTATAGTACTAAAAGTCCCCATCCTTCTGAGGGCTGGAACACCCCCAAAATTGCGTTTGAATCTCAAAAATTACCCTTTTTATCATATTTTTGCAATTATCTCGAAAAGAAGGTAGTAAGCGAAAAATTATAAAGAGTCAAAAATTGAAGAGGATAAAATTATACGGCAAAAATCTCATTTGCAATTTTTCAAAATATTTAATAGTTTTTGAGAAAAATGTTATTGAAAGTTAACCTATTTTGCGCGTATTACAGTACTCATGGGTTGCGCGATCAAAGTGTTGCTGAACGCCCTATTTTACATTATTGAAAATTTCTCATTATCTATCAGATTTAGAAAAAAACAAAAAATATGTAGTTGAAGAGGACATCTTCAGCTTTAAATTACATGCAAAATATTTTGATTTTAAGTAATTTATCATGGAGAAAAAAAATAATGAATGTAAAATAACCTAATTTTTCTTAAAATTTAAAAATCTCCTAAAGTAATTGAGGAAATATAAAATCTATGTAGGATTACTATCTTCATGATGTATACTTTAATGTCCTAAGAGCAAAATTTTTTTCGAGTTCTATTTTGACAAAAAATTGGACTTTGAAATTCATAATTTAAAAAAAAATTTTCTTAGATATTTTTCCGAGGGGTAATTCGCTTGGCATTTAAATGCCACAATGCCAAACAATGCCACACAATGCCAAACAATGCCACACAATGCCACACAATGCCAAACAATGCCAAACAATGCCACACAATGCCAAACAATGCCACGCAATGCCAAAACAATGCCAAAAAAATGCCATGCAATGCCAAACAATTCTACACAAAGCCTTATATTTGCAAGCAAAATGTCACCCCCAAACGGTATATTTTTTTATTTTTACCCTATAATTTTAAGGTTCTAATTTATTAAATACCTAATTATTTTTATGATAAAAAAATTTTTTTTACTGTTATTTCTCGACGTTTGGAGTACTCACTTAACCGATTTTGATGAAATTTGCATTTAAATACTTTAAGAAAATTTCAACCCTAAAATATATTTTTTTTTAAATCGATAGGTACAGGGTGTCCAAAAATACGAGGATTATTCTGGGCGCATTGTTGCAAAGGGTCAAAGTTATTTTTACTTGGCTATAAGAAATATAGGTACAGCCCCAGCCCCAATAAAAAACAAAATTTTCAATTTTTAAATTCAAAATGGCGGACAATACATCAAATATCCCATTTTGTTGTTTTTCCCTTTTACATTTACTTTTGACATTGGGTGGCTTTGAGTGACGCTTTTAACATTGAAAATGTTTATGTATCGTATGGGGGTTGTTTAGGGTAACTCTTTTAACTTCGTAACAGACTACCCGTGTGACATATCGTTAGATCGGGCTTGGGGAGAGGACATGAACATGCATATTATGTTTCATTTCATATCATCCCTGTTCTTGTAAATTGCACAAAACATCGCAGATTGGCGTTACATATCGTTTTCGGCTATATTTCGACGCGACATGATGAAATAAGCTATTCCACTTGCTTCTCCATGTTAAGTCGTATTAGGGGTTGTTGGGGTGAATTTCTTGATGTCGCGACAGACTAACCGTGTGACATATCGTTAGATCGGGCATGGGCAGAGGAAACGAATACGCATATTCTTTTTCATTTTTATATCACCCCTGTTCTTGTAAATTGCGCAAAACAGCCCAGATTGACGTTACATATCGTTTTCGGTTATATTTCGACAATAGATGATGAAACAAACTATTTAAGTTGTCTATCGATGTTAAGTCCTATTAGGGGTGTTGATGGTGGTCTTTTTAACGTAGCAACAGACTACCCGTGTGCATTTCGTTAGATCGAGCATGCAGAGAGGAAACTAACACGCATATTTTGTTTCATTTTATATCATCCCTGATCTTGTAAATTGCGCAAAACAACGCAGATTCACGTTAAATATCGTTTTTGGTTACATTTCGACGAGAGATGATCAAATAAACTATTTGACTTGCTTCTCGACGTTAAATTGTTTTAGAGGTGTTGAGAATGGTCTTTTTACTGTAGCACCAGACTACCCGTGTGACATATCGTTAGATCGAGCATGGGGAGAGGAAACAAACCAAAACCGCACAATAAGACCACAATATGGCCATTGTGTAACAGGGGTAACAAAAAATGTGTAACAAAAAATTCGTATTAAAAAATAGACTTATGAGGTTTTCTTATTTAGCCGACGATACGTCGTCGCTTGAGAGCAGAAGTATTCACAAAATACATATTTTACAAGAGACGTGTCCCTCTTCATATGTGTTAATTTCAGCAAAGAAATGTAGAATGCTAATCATTTGTGTTGATTACAAAGCAGTATTAACATTTTAAACACCCTGTATAATTGTTTAACATTTGAATTTATGCAATGTGTCCCTATTAATGTGTGTTCATTTCATCAAATAAATGTAGAGTGCTAATCATTTGTGTTGATTACAAAGCACTATTAACATTTTGAAAACCCTGTATATAGCACTTTAGTGATTGCATTTCAAACAATCCCCACTTAGCGGGTACCAACGTCGTTAAAGAAATGTAGAATGCTAAGCTGTATCTTTTACAAATGACTATTAAAATTATGAACACCCTGTATCTTTCTATAGCTTTTCCATGTACTTATACAATATTCCTCTTAATGTTTGTTTATTTCATGAAAGGAATGTAGAATGCTTATCATTTGTGTTGCTTACAAAGCTTTACAACACTATTAACATTGCGAACACTCTGTATAGCACTTTAGAAGTAGAATTTCAAACCATCCCTTCTTAGCGGGTGCCTACGTCGTTAAAGGAACGTAGAATGCTAAGCTGCGTGTTCTACAAATAACTCTTACAATTTTCAACACCCTGTATATTTCTTTAGTATTTCCATTTATAGAATGTTCCTCTTAATACTTGTTTATTTCATGAAATGAATGTAGAAGGCTAATCGTATGTGTAGCTTACAGAGCACTATTAACATTGTGAACACCCTGTACCACACTTTAGTAGTCGCATTTCGAACACTCCCTTCTTAGCGGATGGCGCCTACGTAGTTAAATGAATGTAGAATGCTAAGCTGTGTCTGTTACAAATGAGTATTACAATTTTCAACAAGATTGAACATTAAACGCCCTGTAGAATGTATATCCCTTAGGATTTGCACTTCGAAATATCATTTGATGGTGGGCGTCTACTGTCTATGTCGGTAAAAGAAGCATATTTTTTATCAATTGATCTCAAAGAACACTATTAAACCTTTAAACACCCTGTATAGCACTTTAGGAGTGGCATTGTAGAAAATCTTCTTCAAAAGATTATATTTCCAAAATTTTGCGTTTCTAAAAGCCGCGGTTTTCCATTGTTAACGAATAATATAAAAAACTTTAAACGCCTTGTATATTCTTTCAGGAGTTGAATTTCAAATAATCCTTTAAGGGGTGTTCGCTTATTTCGTCAGAAGAATACACTTCCAAAATTTCGTGTTTCTAGGACCAACGGTTTGGGATTAATAAAAAATACCTTAAAACTTTTCAACACCTTGTATATCTCTTCAGGGGTGGAATTTCAAAAAATCCTTTTATGAACTTGTAACGATAGCAAACTGTACTATCCGATTCCGCAAGAAAAAATAAATTATCGTTTAAAAAAAATCCCGGTGACGTCATTGCTCGAAGGGGGTAAGGGGTAGAAAAATGAAAATCATCGGAAAATGTTTGGTTTTGAATAAATCGATTTGACGTATCAAACAGTTTTTCGATATTCCTATCGGGAATGACAATATTCCAATGCTTCCTTACACTGCGTAGATGAACACCCTGTATAGCCCTTCAGGAGTGGAATATCAAAAAATTCTTGAATAAGTGTCTGCTTATATCGTCAAAGGAATGCATTCCCAAAATTTTGTGTTTCTAGGACCAGCGGTGTGGGCTTGGTAAAAAAAACTTTTTTAACCTTCAACACCCTGTATCTTCCTTCAGAAGGCGAATTTCGAAAAATCCCTTCTTAGTGGGAGCTCTGATGTACGTGCTATTTTATAGCCAAGTAAAAATAACTTTGGCTCTTTGCAATAATGCGCTCAAAATAATCGTCTTATTTTGTTACACCCTGTACCTATCGATTTTATAAAAAAAATTAGGGTTGAAATTTTTTAAAGTGTCAAAAATCAAATTTAAACGAAATTGAATGCTGTTCAGTATTCAAAACGTCGCAAAATTGCATTTAAAAAAATTAATATTTTTCGATTATAAAATTAATTACTTACATGTAATTACATGTAATTTACTTAATTAAGTAAATTAAAAATTAAAAACTAGGTAAAAGTAAAAAAATATACTGCAATGCCAAACAATGCCACGCAATGCCAAACAATGCCATACAATGCCACGCAATGCCAAACAATGCCACACAATGCCAAACAATGCCACGCAATGCCAAAACAATGCCACCTGCGAATTACCCCTCGTATTTTTCTATCTTTAAAGGACTGTCTAATAATAAAAAAGAGATCTAAGGCCATAAATTTTAGTTTGTAGAAAGCCTATAGTATACGTTTTAAGAAGCCATCTTAAAAATTTACATTATTTAACGTTTTCATCAAAAAATTTTCAACAATATGAAGAAAGATCGAAATACGTAGTTTTTTTCCGAAATTGGTCATTACTCGCTTAATTTTTGAGAATTCAAACTTTTTCTTGAACGAAAATAAAGGTAATACTCTAAAGGTTTTATATCTGCTAATCGCATCTTGATAGGAATTCTACTTTAGAAACGACAGCAGTTTGTACGATGAAGAAAATGAGCAAAAAAATTGTAGTTCACTGCAGTTATGAAATTTTACATATGGTGAACCTGGAACAAAATTATCTAACTCTAAAATTTTTGCTGTTGATTAGTACTTATAGTCCTTATTATCATACTAAAAATCCCCACCCTTCCGATGGGGGAAACCCCCCAAAATTGCACTTTTACGCATATTTATGAAATTATCGGGAAAACTAGGAAAATAATAAAGAGATAAAAATTTAAGCCTATAAAAAATTCACCATTATTATTTGAACTCAAAAATCGTAACTAATGCAGCCCTCCAATCTTAGAGGAAAATTATAAATTCTTTTACATACGCAGATAAAACGTATAGGTACTTGACACAAATTAATATTGTAATAATTTAGAATTTAAATAGCGGATGAGTCTGAGGGATGGGCCTATTAAGTCTAAATCGAGCTGTGTTAATTTTAGAAGAAAACTATCAAGACATTAGTTACTATTGACGAAATGCTCTGTAATCCAAAATATTTTGGAATATACAGGGTGTTTCCTGATGTACTTAACTCTGTACACTCCAAAATATTTTTAAATTGTAGAGCATGTCGTCAATAGTAACTAATGTTTTGATAGTTTTCTTCTAAAATTAACACAGCTCGATTTAGACTTCATAGACCCATCGCTCAGACTCACCCTGTATTAACACAAACGAAATAAAATAAAAACTAATCTTCTAATAATTCGACGCTCTCTTCCAGTTCTTGAAATATATTGCTGCAGGAATTGCCTAAACATTTTCCACAAAAATTTGAACAATTAAGGTTTCCCCCATCGGAAGGGTGGGGAATTTTAGTATGATAATAAGTAGAGCTGGGAATTGTATGGAAGTGCATGTTTTTTTTAAAGATATGCACAAGGATATTTTTTAAAAATGTATACGATTTGTTCAAAAAGGCTTTAAATAACCAAATCTTATTTTGCATATAAATGCATATTTGACACGTTGTTGCATATATTACAAAAATTCTAAAAATGCTCCATAAATGCATAAAATGACGTTGGTGAAAAAAAAATTTTAATGTTTATTTTTAAGAAATGCGAGGTACGAGATAAGACATTCGGAGAATTTAGATTCAGGGTATAAAAGGGCATGTTGACCTTGTCTAGCTTTCTATTTTCTATAAGACTCCTCGATTCAAAATAAATACTAATCCTTTTTCGTTTCTTTGTACCTACCCTAAATTGCATTTTCTAAGAATCTTTACTAATTGCCTTTTTGGACTTTCCTAATAGCTTTTCAAACCCTCCAATTCTAAAACTCCTAACCCTTCTCTCTTAACTTTTTTTCAAATTTTAGAAATGAGTTAGTTTGTTTAAGTTTGGAAGTCAGTACTCGCAAGATTCCAACTTCGTGAAAACGTAAAGTGTAACACTGGGCATATTGTCGACAATTATTGTGTAGTCGTTAGTAAGTGAAGTGGTGCATTTAAGTACCTATATACAATTATTTTATTTTAATTGATCATGCCGAAAATTAAAACTTTTAAAAGTGCTGCACTAAATGCTTGGATAGCGAGAAATCCTACTCTAACAACAAATGGCTCTGTCGTGTTTTGTCAGGCTTGCTGCAAAAGCGTAAGTTTATATTTTTATAAATAAGGTCCAAATCTGACTTTTGGTTCTTTTTTAACATAGATACCCTGCGATAAGAAGTTCCAGTTAGATCAGCATCTAGCTTCCCAAATGCACAAAAGGAACGCAGAAAGAACTATCAATTCAAGACAAATTTTTATAAATAGCACACCAGCTTCAAATTCAGATGAACAGACTTTTAAGAAAGATTTATGTAAAGCCCTAATTTCTGCTAACATTCCTTTAAACAAACTAGAAAATAAAACATTCTCTAGTTTTTTGGAAACACCAAACGAAAATTTCATAAAATTTTAAATGCATATTTGAGACTTTTTTCAGCATATATTGAGATTTTTATCGTGCATGTATGCAGCATATATCTTACATTTTTAGTGCATATAATTCCCAGCTCTAATAATAAGGACTATAAGTACTATAAGTAATAGCAAAAATTTTAAAGTTAGATAATTTTGTTCCAGGTTCACCATATGTAAAATTTCATAACTGCAGTGAACTACAATTTTTTTGCTCATTTTCTTCATCGTACAAACTGCTGTCGTTTCTAAAGTAGAATTCCTATCAAGATGCGATTAGCAGATATAAAACCTTTAGAGTATTACCTTTATTTTCGTTCAAGAAAAAGTTTGAATTCTCAAAAATTAAGCGAGTAATGACCAATTTCGGAAAAAAACTACGTATTTCGATCTTTCTTCATATTGTTGAAAATTTTTTGATGAAAACGTTAAATAATGTAAATTTTTAAGATGGCTTCTTAAAACGTATACTATAGGCTTTCTACAAACTAAAATTTATGGCCTTAGATCTCTTTTTTATTATTAGACAGTCCTTTAAAGATAGAAAAATATCTAAGAAAATTTTTTTTTTTAAATTATGAATTTCAAAGTCCAATTTTTTGTCAAAATAGAACTCGAAAAAAATTTTGCTCTTAGGACATTAAAGTATACATCATGAAGATAGTAATCCTACATAGATTTTATATTTCCTCAATTACTTTAGGAGATTTTTAAATTTTAAGAAAAATTAGGTTATTTTACATTCATTATTTTTTTTCTCCATGATAAATTACTTAAAATCAAAATATTTTGCATGTAATTTAAAGCTGAAGATGTCCTCTTCAACTACATATTTTTTGTTTTTTTCTAAATCTGATAGATAATGAGAAATTTTCAATAATGTAAAATAGGGCGTTCAGCAACACTTTGATCGCGCAACCCATGAGTACTGTAATACGCGCAAAATAGGTTAACTTTCAATAACATTTTTCTCAGAAACTATTAAATATTTTGAAAAATTGCAAATGAGATATTTGCCGTATAATTTTATCCTCTTCAATTTTTGACTCTTTATAATTTTTCTCTTACTACCTTCTTTTCGAGATAATTGCAAAAATATGATAAAAAGTGTAATTTTTGAGATTCAAACGCAATTTTGGGGGTGTTCCAGCCCTCGGAAGGGTGGGGACTTTTAGTACTATAATAAGGGCTATAAGTACAATACAATATCGAAGGTTTCAGCTTTATACTAATTTGTCCCACGGCTAATGCTAAATGCACTGTAGTACGGACTATATCGGAAATTGCCATTTTTCAGTTTTTAGTATGCTGTATAAATAAATACAACTTGTAAATGACATTCAATAATAAGCATAAAAAAACTATTTTACATATTTAGACATGTAATTCCAGACGTCTCGTGAGACACATTGTACACATATTCGCATAAGCAGGATTTTAGGGACCCAACTGTAAAAGTAACGTTTATAATGTATAAATGCCATCGTCCCCACTCTGGTAAACTGGCGAAACTGCAAATTTAGCTAATTGTCCGATTTTTTGTGCGAAATAGTGGATTTGAATGGTTGATGACCAATGCACATAATAGTAAAGTTTCGGATTTGTAACTCATTCCGTTACTTAGATGCCGCCATTTTAAACTCGAAAAACTGCATTAATCTTGGTTTTTGACTACAATAAACTCGCGAATTTCATGCGCTAAATCGTTCAAAAACATTTTTTTCTCAGTTATTAAATAACGCATAGAGCTGATCTTTTTTTTATTTGATAGAGTAATTATTCAGGAATACAAAGTTGTTTTTAAATTCCAAAAAAGATCTTCAATTGTGGCACAAATAATTATTTTTATACAAATGAATTTACAACATTTGTCAAGTTCCGACTTCCAACACCCTTATCTTTTTTTTTCACGATATACCAGGGTGAAGCTTACTCAGAGTTGGCCATGTAAGTTGTAAACAAAAGCTAGTGATTGGACGAGAGAATTTAATATAAAAATACCGATTAGCTTTTATTTGCTACTTTCATTGCCAACCTTAAGTAAGTGTCTCTCTGGTAGGCATTTCTGAGACTGAGGATGCTATTTTTATGATTTCTAGCACAAGTAGAGGAAGAATCACCTCCTATTATATACGATAGGTTATGATACATTTTTTTCGTCCGCCTACCTCAGAGGTTATTAGTAGAAATTATGATAAAGAATAGTTAAAACCATATCCGGTACAAAAAACTCGAGTTCGTGAAGAACAACTTCACAGATGATTTAATACGTTCTGTACAACAAGCCAACGAAACTTCAGATATTCCAAAAGCTATTTAATGTAGGTAGAGCAAGTTGTACAAATGTAATAGTTTAGACTGCTATGCACCCTTTCTAAAAAAACTAATTGTTTACCTTTTATCTGATGTCCTCTTGTCTAATGCACCCTTCTCCAAGCCAAAATCTGTTTCTCGCTCCATCGCCGGCTCACTTAATTTAAAACGATACGAACGAATAATTTTTGAACACCATTCACTTATTTATAGAGCAAAAACCGAATAACGAATTACTAAAGCTTCCATCAAGCTTCCAACATATCGGACTCGACTTGAATAACGCGTACGCGAAAGTTTAAACTCGATTCCGAAATAACCGTTTATTATTTAGCGGCTGAAATTGAAAAAAATTAGCATTAAGCAAAATACAGTTCGTCTATTTTTTCTCGTCCAATTGAAATAGCCTGAAAAATAGAAATTTGATTTATTATTTTTATGTCTCTAACACAAAAGGAGGATTAATAGAGATGACCAAAGCGAGTGTTGAAATGGATTTCTTCGGGAAAAGCGAGGAGAGAAAAAGATGACAAAAGGGAAGCAAAGATCCTCAGATGTGTTCAAAAAGGCGAATTTATAGACAGAAGGAGATAGAAATTGGAAAGTGAGATTCGGCGCCAGCCGTAGAAGACTCACCTGTTGACGTGTATTTATATCTTGCCATGTATTGGAAGTTCCTCTTTTATCCGGATTAAATGACCAAGCTTTTAAAACACTCAAAATGAAGAGCAAGAGAATTTTAGATTCATGTATGGATCATTGATGGAGTGTTTGTTTTGCGAACCCAAAGTCGAAATGGCTCCATTTGGTCCCGAGACGACTACGGCTGTAATTTGACCCCTACATCGTGATACGTAAAAGTTTGGCCCCGAAAGGCGTTTGACCTCTTCAGCAATTACCGACCTGACAATCCGATCCTGAAAAAAAAATTCTAAAAGTACATTTTAAAAGATTAAAAATCGTCATTTTATTTATAGCAATTTAAGAAGTAAGCCATTTGTGTCAACGTAAAACAAACGACAGTCACGTACCAACAAACAATTTTCCTTTATTTATTCATCTAATTTATCGTCCAACGTAGGTACTTGTTGCAGCAATTGCAACTGCAATTCCTATTAAACCGTAAATTAATTATTAAACATTACGAACGCCAATCTAATTTCGCTATAAATTGAAAATAAAGTACATTTTAATTCTTTTATTGCCCTTGTTTACTACTCTTTAAACGTCAACAAATTGTGACTTAAGAACAACTGTAAAGTATATTGTGCTATCGATGTTTCCCCAAGTAAAATGCTACCTCTGAAATACAGGGTGTAGAATAGTTCTTGGTGCATAGAGAAAGGGCGCGTGAAACGGAACATTTGTCAACTAGTGTGTAATGATGGCTATTACTCATGAGGATGAGCTGCAATACACGTCAAAGGCTCAAGTAAGTAGAGTACTATATTTCTTCTACCACTAGTTTCGGTCTACTTCAGTTCAATAAACATTTATAATGTTTAACAACAGATAGACGAAGAGGCAGACACGCAGAAAGAGAAACAGACAGGTCGGCGGGCAGACAAGTATAGGCACTTGTTTGAAAATTATGTTTCCTGCCATAAAAAGTGAAAAATCAAAAAATTGTTTAAAAATTTTCCTAATTGGCACAAAGCTCGACCGATTTCATCTGTCGGGAAATCAAAATCAGGATTGACGGTTGGCAAAAAAAATTGTAGATAATTCGAAAATCACAACTTATTTACGCTTTGGCGATAAGACAAAAAAAATTTATGGTATACCTCAGTGTACAATTAAAATAGCTCTAAACACATCGTCATATCTTATCAGTTAAATTGATAACTACCTAACATAAGTTTACTTTATGATCTAAAAAAGATTAATCAGTAGCTTCAAAATAGGGCAGAAATGTCCAAATATTGTGATTATTGTGGACGCGAATTTACGTTACAAAATAAAAATGTTAACGACAATCAATCTTTACCTTATTCGTTTGGCAACGAAGAAGCGCCGAAAAAAAGTGATTGGACGTGTTTAACGTCGTGTTTTAGATGGGAAAGGGATAAAAATGCACGTGTTGATACCAAAGAAGTTCCGCATAATATTGAAATTTGCGATTCGGTTGGTACTTATAAGAGAAGAGTCACAGTTCAGTTTCATTTCGAACAGCCTAAAGGTTCAGAAAGACATTATAAGATTAAAAGAAACTTTTCGCAAGGTTCCATTTTTAAGGTAAGCGAACTCAATACGCACTTGGCGTTTTATTTGTTATTACTTGAGACATCAATATCAAATTGGAAATTTCGGCTTATCAGAGAAAAGAAAATCTAAATATTTTTACAAAACACAGATAAAGTTCAAAACAAGTCGCTTGGTCAAACTGTATTGCAGATCAAGCCCTAGTTCTCGATATTTAGAGGCCCCAAAAGGGCCTAATCTGAATTAAGTTTAAGTGTTATTTTAATCTGAATTTTGGGTCTCCAACTTTCGCAAATCCATCCTTCTTCATCTGCTGCATAAAAGATAGAATTTTAGCACTTGAAGCCCACATTCTTATTTAATTCATGTGCCTACAAATAGTACCAGTTAGGCTATAGAAACTTAAGGACAACCGAAGAAGGTGGTACCCGAGCCACCTTCTTTAATTAAGGGCCTATTATATCCTTGCAGCGTAAGGACTATAATTTTTTATTTTATCGAAACATCAAAAAATTGTGCAACAAACACACAATTATTGTCGAAATGAAGCACCATGTGGTGTAATTTCTTATTCTCTTGTAAAACCACCTTACATTCGAGTTAAAATTAAATTTTTTTCTCCGACATTTGAGAATTGGAAATTTAAAACCCATCCTTGCCATAGAAACGAGATCGCGAAGCTTTCGAACAGCGTACACGCGAGAAAAACAAAAATAAAAAGTCTTAAATTAAATTTGAAATGACATAAAGAGTCGAATTTGCCAAAATTAAATTAACAGTGAAACTGACATTTATTTGACACTCGAAAAAAAAAAGTTTCGAACTGAAACGAAAATTAATTTTAAACTTGAAACAGTCAATTTAAAGGTCAGCTTATTGTTTTTTTACAATTAATTTAATCATCGATTAAACCGTTAATTAAAAATAAATGAGATCAACTTAATTTTAATTATGGATAAAATGCTGAAAAAATGAACTGCGCTTATAAAGCTTATAAAGAAGCGCGCGCACGACATGTAGTGAAAAAGGTTAACGTAGAAACGTGCGATCAAGCCACTTCTACAAGCCAAGAATTTAGTAAGGGCAATAATTGTATTTTAAAGCATAATTTGTAATAATTGTACATTAGTATGTAAAAGAGGACGTAAGAGGACGCAGAAGCAACAGAAAAGTGACGAAGCAGTTTGGAAGTTAGATATAGAAAACAAAGCCACAATCAGAGTCATCAAGGAGACTCCTTTATCCACATTCAAAATTATGGAGAGTCCTTTATTACGAAAGGTTATTATGATTAATTTTTCTATTTTTGTTCCCTAATCAATGAACTTATTAAAGCACTGTTTTTACATAAAAACAACATGTTAATAAAACCTGAAAAAAACTGAAAAACTACGATTTGATTGTTTTTTGATACGCAAGAAATGTTAGCTGCTAGCTTAGAAAATAAAATCTCGGGAAGGAGTGTTAGTAACCATAAATCATAAATATCGGCTTCTATGGCATTCTCATATTATTAGCTGTAATGTTCCTTCCTGATCGAGTAACGATCCTGATGGAATTTTCAATTCCATGGTCAGTTGGCAGTGTTAGTGTTACCACCACACCACCAGTGGATACCAAAATTCCCAGTGTAGTCAACAACAAGGTTATAGATGACACAAAATAGGGTGGAATTTTATTCAGGAATGTGTTTGGTATAGTTAGGAGGTAAAAATACTAAAAGTCCTCGGTTCTTCATAACACCCAGTTAAATAATGAGCGCATTCAGACACTAGAACACTTGAATGATCAGGTGATGATTATATTGAATGGCATTGCTTCAAATACAGAGTGATTCTGTATCAACGTCAGAAAATTTCAGAGATGATAGAATAAGCCAATACAATCATTTTTTGTTGATGTTATGAGGGTCTCTGACGCTTATTAGTCCACTCCAACCGAGCTGCCTATAAGCAGATATCAAAGTTTTCTTTGGTATTTATAAAAATAAAATAATAATTAGAGTGACTCGTTGTGAAATTTTCATTCAATTCGATAGAATAGTTTTACTCGTCAACTCTTGATGCTACACGGCCTCAACCCTCACACCTCAATCTAAAACCCTCACTGAGGCTTGAGGCTGTGTACCATCAAGAGTTGATGAGTGCCCACGGTTTTAAATTTTTTTACTTAAACCTAAGTCATAAGGGCTCAACATATAAAAAAATTTCGAAAATCGAAGAGGGTGTATTTTGGAAACTTCGACTTGAAAATTACTTTAATGCTGGGATTAAACATTACTCAACTTTCCGCGGTTTTTATTTTTTTCTGCATAGAAGAATTATCCGTTTGGGCTCGGACTAGTATCATTCTCTTGGTAATTTTATACATTACAGATTATTTAAGATGTATTTTTTTGCTATCTTCAATGTGATCGAAGATATTTTCAAAATTAGTAGTTTTGCTATGAACAAAGGTAATTTTGACCCTGTTCCCGCACGCCCCTGATCTTGAAAATTTTTTCTCATAATAATGGGTCCAAAATAAAGCGATTCATGAAAAAAAATTGCTATCCCCAATCTTTTCTCAAAAAATTTTTATTTCCGTTCTTCTACAATACCTTGTAGCGTCAAGAGTTGATGAGTGCCCACGGTTTTTAATCTTTTCACTGAAACATAAGTCATAAGGGCTCAATATATCAAAAAATTGCAAAAATCGCAGAGGGTGTATTTTGGAAACTTCGACTTAACCATTTGACACTGGAACAGTTTGACAAAAAGGCGTTAAATTAGAAAAGCGACGCGTAAAATAAATAGTACGTTCCTTTAGCTTTAAATAGGCGTATTTTGCAGAAATATATCTCTTTTAGATCGCGAGTCATAAATTATTGAAGTATTCCTGTTTTCAAAATAGTTCAAAAATTAATTTGACCGTAAATAGGTCAAAAATAATTTTTTCGCAAAACCACTTTGTACGCTTAAGTTTGAACATATTTCCAACCGACACACCAAATTTCGTCAAAATCCGAAGACCTAAGGGTCAAAAGTGGCTGATCTGACGTGGAATTACCCTAATGCAATTATTAAGTAGTACAAGAATTTAATGTACACTAGTTTACAATACATGACTATTGTCAGGTATTGGAAGAATGTGAGATAAAGCATAAATTGTCCGTTTTAGCAATTTTAGTTGGCGCGTGTGCCAAGTTAATAAAAGGTACCAAAGTAGGTTTTTAGAGTTAGTTGGATCACGAGTCAGTAAGTAGACTTACTTGCAGTCTATAATTCGGAAACGCGAAACGTTTGTCGGTTGCAATCATTTGTTAATTATTATAATGGCTATGTGTTGTAATTGAATTATAACGCTAATATTTGGGTAAGAAAGTCTTTTAAATAAATTAACTTTATTCCAGCATTGTGGTTTTTGTTATCTTAATCTCGGTACACTCTGGAGAGTCTGGACTCCAGAGGTCATGACTAACCCCCAGTGGTTTCAATATATTGAAAGAGAATTATTTTCTGAATCTGTTGATACCAAATACTTCTTAATGACTTTTTTAACATTAAAGAAGTAATTTAAATATTTTCATAATTTGAAAAACTATGAACAGCCATGATATGTCAAATTCAAATAATTGTATTAATTTGACATTTCTTGAGTAAAAGCTTATAAGCAAATACTTATTTTTATTCACTTGGCCCAATATTACTTTTGCTCTCTAGAGAAATAAACGCTTTCGTATGGATGAGTAAGTAGTGACAAAATGCTTACTTTCACATATGAAAGTAGAAAAAAAAAATTTTTTTAAGGTTTAAAAAATTAATTTAAAGAACTAATAAATGCATTCATATTGGAGAAGATTATATTGAACAATAAAATTATAAAAAAAATATATTTATGTTTTTTTTCTACCCAATTCCGCGAACTTAAAAATCTACCCTCGTAGGTACCTATCACCGTTTAAAAATTTTCAAACTTAATAGGAAATTGTGTGAAACTTATTTAAACTTAAGAACACACCATTAATTTTTTTAACGTAATTAACAACTAATAAATTAATTGAACTTTGAAAGTTTTAATACAACTTTTTAAAGCGATTGATAGGTTATATATTATACAAGACTTGTTCAATTAAAATAATTATTTCATTTCACTTCACTCATCTCATTTCATTAGTAACTTAATTTTATAGAAAATTGTTAATTTAAACATTGTTAAATAAAATTATTACAACAATTTACTTAAACTTATTATACTTATTATAGTAAATAAATTTTTTAAAAGCAACATAAAACAGGATGCTAAAAACTGAAAATATTTTGTTTATCAACAAAGCACCGTATTATTTTAGGTAATTTGTTTTTTTTATGTTGGTGTTACAACTGCACCAATCAAAATGCAGTGCTTATTTAAAGCGGCAAATTTGAATAATTTCTTTTAAATAAATTGATTTTTCGTTCCAAATTTTTAAATTTTTAAAATAATATAGCAAGTGTTGATAAATTAGAGAATATTAGTATATCTAGAAAATTTAATTGTAAGTAATTCTAATTATCATCTTATTTTTAAGGGTGAAGTAAACAAGTAAATAAATTAAATGTTAAAATATAAAGTTAAATAATTTCAAAATTGAACAAAACTTCTTAATTACCCGCCAACACAAAAATGAATTGTATAAATTATTAATTAAATTTTATTGTTTCAGAAAAGCAACCAAGAGATTAAATATGGCTTACTTTTACCACCCAATCGAAATCCGCTTAAACTTCTTATGGTTTTTTTACAAACTGATCCCGTGTCGGAAGCGATGTTTAAAGCTGCAGATAAACTTGGATTTGACGTGACCTATTGCACTACTTACGAGAGCGCTTTAGAAGAATTTTTAACGAAATACCACGACCTCGCAATAATTGATACGAGATGTGCAGCCAAATCGTTCGATTATGAAACTATTTGCAGGTAAGAGATTTTCGTTATCATTTTCTTTGTGGAATGTTAACACAGAAATGCGCCTTTGGGTGTCGTAATAGTCGGAAACAATTTTTAAGAGCTTTGCACAAGCAATTGTTTTCTTGAGCAATAAAAAGATTTTAGCTTAATTGAAGACAAATAACGCTCAATCTTTCGAAAGGGGTAGAAAAACAGCTCTTCATGACCAGAGGTGATCGCGATGATAAAAACTAATCTATTGATGGCTTAACGAGATGTGGACAAAAATTCAAAGACTGTGAGTCCATGATCACTAGAACGAAAAGAAGAAATTTTATGAATTCCTTTACGTACGAGTTTTTTTGGCCTGACACGGTGCTCACAATGGCAGTAGGTATCTAATCTACAACCAACTCAAAAATGTGCCCGAGCTTAAGACTGTTGAACGGTGCCCATCTTCCGGGAATAGAAGTTTATTCATTATCAAATGCAGCAACTTAAGCAAAAATTAAGAAAGAATAAGTAAGCAGATGGAAGATGAACTATCAGGGCAGGCTCAAAAATTTTCCAGGGAGGCTGAAAGCTAAAATCGGGGTTTTCTCTCTTCTGGGTTCGTATAAATCTGTTGACCACTGTAATCCCTTCTGAGGGTGGAAGTTTTTTGCCCACAGTTTGTAAAAATTTGACTTTCTCTAAATCAATGTTTTCTTCTTCGGCACAAATTAGAAACTTATGGTTTAACTAATATTGTGAAATCCTTAGCAAGCTTTAGCAAGAACATGCTTGTAATTTTCCAGGGCAGGCTCCCCTGGCGTAGTCCTGGCTACGGCTCTGACTGAAGTTCAGAACATTTGATTTTTTTTAAATATTATTTAGCCATAAGAAGTTTTAATCTAAGTTTTAATTTATTTATATAAAGCGCACTAATGTGAATAAACGTGTTTGCCTTTTAAAATCCTTCTCATTAACACTCTTTGTCCTCCAGCGTCGGACATTCGTTTGTTCCAACCATGCCGTTTTACTCTTTTACGTTCGCAAGGTCTCGGAAAGTGATTTCGTATGTTATAACGCACAGCAATGCTAAACAAACCACCAGGAGCTGGCGCAGCTAATGGTTCTGTTCCAATCAAAGGAGTAACTATAGGCCTTAAAAAGCTTGTAATGAAACTCTCAAATCTGTTAATGCCAGACATTATTAGTAGTAAAAAATATTAATTAAAAATCTTTCTCTTTTCCTTGAAAAGTGTGCTACATCCAGAAAATACAGAAGGAAGACTAAGCTAAACTTTGAATTTTTAAGAGATAAATAAATTTAATTTATTGTAAATAATAGCTACCTACTGCTTTGAAAGAGAAATCTAAACAATACTTATGTGAACCCCCAATTAAAATACACGACTTCAAACAATTTTCCTTTTAACTCGCTCTCATACTTAATCGAATGAAAAATTAAAAAATAAACGGATCAAGATTTAAAAAAAATAACTTTGAAGCCCGATTTTTTACTTAAAAAACATTTTTTGCCTCCATTATTTATTTATTTAAGAAGTTAACTGGAGAGATAACCTTTATAATACGAAGAGGAAAATTTTTCTTTGATTAATCGTCGGCTGAGCAAACAAAAAGAAAAGAGTAACCATTTCATAATATGCGTATTTTTAAGAAAAATGAAATTTTTCGAGTCTAAATTTTCTTTACAAAATTCACCAGATTTCCACCTGAACAAAATTATAATTGAGTTAATCTTGTAGCCATAAAATTAAAGAGCCCGTGGAAAGCAGAAAAAAGGAAGTTCGAATTTCTCGTTTAAAGTTAACAAAAGAAAAACGAAATCCTTTTACACGCGAAAAACGCGCCTCTCTCACTTTACAATTTAAAAATAAAAGAAAAGTTTGTGGAAGGTGCTTAAGAAAAATGTCAAGTTATTTAAATTGTTTCGATTTACACGTCAATTTGAAAGATGCAAAATAATAAAATATTGAATTTGATGTAGTGGAATTTAACCCCCTAGATATGAATAACGATGTCGGGCTTTCTCATAAAATGCCAGTTTGGTCCTGAGAGACCATCGAATGGAATTTCCAACGTCGAACTTATGCACAAACTATTTCGAGTGCCCCGAGTGTTTTAAAAAGAAAATATTCTTTTAAAAGTCCCCTTTAAGTTCACCCCCTCGCAACAAGTCTATTGATTCGACGATGGGAAAACTAACAAATTAAAAATAATTAATAAACCGTAAAGATTTTTTTTCCTCTTGCTTTCGACGCTCTTAACTTGAACAACTTGAGAGAAAATCTCGAAAAATATTAAAATGAGAAAAGGAAAAAAGAGAACAAATTTTAATTAAGTTTGTTTTATATTTATTAATTTTTTCTCCGAACAATGCGTTTTCAATCAGTTGTGGTTTTCAATTAGAATAAACGAAAAACAATAAATTTAATGTCGGGATAATTTGTTTTCTTTGAGCTCTACCATAAATTATTCAATTAGTACAAGAAATGGCTTTAACGTACCCTCCAAAGAAACCCCGCAAGTGAAGGGGGACGAGGATTTTGTTAAGATCAAACAACCCATTATTGCGATATCGATATAAAGGTATAAACGATATAAAAGTCGTTGGCTCATAGCTCCTGATCATACGAACCTTGTTATAAATATGTAGAAGCTGCTTTTCCTATCTCAATTTTAAAGTTTGACGTTTCAATATAAATATTAAAATTTGAGGTTAAGTTCTTTTTGTGTTGTGTTTATATTCAAACGTCAAACTTTGTCATTGTAACGTTGCTACGTTGCCATGTTTAAAAAAAAGATAAATTTTATTCTCGAGTTAAACTTTATTTGTCGTTTATAATTTCAGCCCTTAAGAAAGTTAATGGTTATAATAAACCCAACTTAAGTTGAATCCACCACGTGACCAAACCTGCGCAAGGCGTGGCTTCAGAGCCCAGTGGCGGAGCTATAATCCATTCACTTATTATTTGCGATATGGCTGGCTATGAATTTTTGTTTTTGGTTTGCCAAAATAAAAAGTTCCTATTAAGTTGACTGACAGCTCTTGACAATACCAAAAAAATGACAGACCAACTACATATTAACACAATTAATTGATAAAAGTCACTACTCTACAATACATAACCTAACCGATTTTTTTCAAATTTATACCGGGTGGAATCTATCACCCTAACATGGCCAACCATAGCGCAAATAATAAGTGAATGGATAATAGTTATTTCTTCTGTCAAAAAAATTATTTTTAAAAGTTGTCAAAATTAAAATAATTACTTAATTTAAATTTTTATTTGAAGTACTAATAATAATTAATTACTGGTTTAATACTTTGTGAATGAGATCTTCACATTATTAAAATGCTTGTCATTATTTTGCTTCGACAAAGGTAATGTAATAACTATACGACGGCACTGTCTACGTTCGTTTCTATGCAACGACCGCACTACTACTGCGCAACTTTTCCGGTCATCACGTGGTGGATTCACCTTACGTTGGGTTGCCTCTATTATCCATTCACTCTTTATTTGAGATATGGTTGGCCATGTTAGGGTGACAGATTCCACCCGGTATAAATTTGAAAAAAATCAGTTAGGTTATGTATTGTAGAGTAGTGGCTTTTATTCAATTGTGTTAATAGGTGGTCTGTCAGTTGTCTGTCATTTTTTTGGTACTGTCAAGAGCTGTCAGTCAACTTAATAGGGATTTTTTATTTTGGCAAACCAAAAAACAAAATTTCATGGCCAACGATATCCCAAATAAAAAGTGAACGGATTATACAGTTGAATTTTTAAAAGACTGCCGACACGTGACTTTTAAAATATTCAATAAATAATTAATTTAATTATAAATTTTCTAAATAAATATTTAATAATAATTAACAATAGATGTATTAACTAAATTAAATAATTAAACTCACGAAATAAGTCGTTTTCACCATTATTTATACATTTAAAGGTGGTCACGTGTCGGCAGTCTTTTAAAAATTCAACTGTAGTAATATTATTTGTCGTCGTACTTTGAAAATGAACATTTTTTGCAAAATTACTAAAAATCACTTATTAGAAACGGAAAATGAGTTAAAAACTATTTAGTTATTAAACATCGGAAGAGATAGTGTTAAAATTAAGAAACAATAAAATATTAACACAATTAATTGAAAACCTTAAGGGCGATTGAATAATAAATTTCTACCCTTACTTAGGTCAATCGTCTGAATTATGGATATTTCCTTACAGATGACCTGGAAATAATTTAAATACATCGAACTAATCAAATCCTCGAGCGGCTCTAAACAGTCTTAACACTTTACAAAATCGATTCTCACTGCCTTATATTAACAAATTTAATCGAAACGTTTTTTATAACGAAAATGGTTCTATATCTATCTGTCTATCTCTATGTAACTGTTCTCAAAACTTGAAGCAATAGGGTATTTTCCAATTTATTAAAATGTATCTAGAAAGTTACCTTATTGATAATGTAATCTCAAAACCACATTAAAGAAAAATTGCGACTGTAGGTTTTGCCAAAAAAATTATTTGAAATTCAAACTATAAAGTTTCCCGCATAAAAGCGGCATGACGTCATGAGTCATATTCGTCAATATTCAACTAATGAGCTCCAACTTATTATAACCAAATTACACATTAACTGACATTTAATACATGTAACTAAGCAACAAACGTGATGTGTATGACTCGTGACATCACTTCCGTTTTAATTTTCACTTTGAAACTGTACCATTTAATACTCTTTCTAAAGCAGTTTTTGATGAAACTTTTTTGATTAACATATTTTTAGTGTGCCCAAGTCATTGATAATCGACTTTGCTATGCAATAACGCAGGAATAATCGATATTTTAAAAATTGGAAAATACCCTATTGAGCTCAAGTTTCTCCCCAAAAAATAGATTTTACAGAGTGTCTTAAAATGAACTATTTATACTTCTTAGAGAGAGTGCCATTTTGGGTACATTGTCAGTTTATATTTTACAAGTGTGTCAAGACGTGGCAAATGTAGGTGACACAAGAATTTGAGATCATTTACGCCGGCGCTGCCGGCAATGGAATGAAATTGTTTTAAACCGTCATAATCACGACCACAATTTTTGTCGAAAATTGATAATGAATGATGATGATTCATAAAGCACATTTCGACTTGTGGATGAACAAAAGAGCCGTATTTGGGAACACGAAAATCCTCAGGCAAATAATAAACGACTTCTACACCATCTTAGAGTAACTTTTTGGTGCAATTTGGTCAGGATGTGTCATTGGCGGTCATTGGGCCATATTTTTATGAGAATATTGCTGGAAATGCTGTTATGATGACTGGCGAACGGTAGACATAGAGTGATGTTTCAAAAATTCTTTATGGTTAAAATTAATGAATTAGGTCTAAAAGGGGAAGACATTTGGTTTCAGCACGACGGCGCTACATTCCGTACTGTACGCCCTATAAAATGGAGATTTTGCAGCAAATGTTTCTTGACTGAATAATGTCAAAATGTGATGTTGATTATCAACAATTCTGACACTTAAACGGCTTAAAAAAACATTCGCAATCAAATCAAACGTGATAGAAAATCTCATTACGAGAGGCCGTATTTGCGTCGCTACCAGAGGTGGCCAGAGGCGGTCATTTGAGGCCTAAATAAACAATTTTGGTTAACCATGCTACTGTTTTTTATTTTGATCAATAATTATTTTAAAAAGAAACAGTATATAGACTAGGCGCAAAAGTTAAAGTATTTTATGCAAGCGGTATTTCATATAACATTTTGGTAACCGATATTTTCCCAATATTTCAACCCCACTGAATGCGAAAATTGCGGTTACCAAAGCAAAATCTTAATCGGGATCGTGATATTCAAGATGACGCCCAAGATGTCTGCTTTGTTATTTTTGATAAAATAATTATGAACAATTAGGACAAATATTGTCATTGGTTGGGATAGATAATTTTATACCCTACAATTTTTATTAGAAGTAAAATTATCTTCAGATCACTCTTAAAAGAGCTAGAGTCGATAAAAGCACCAGTGTTGTATAAACCGTCTTAATACATAAAGCAGTATATGGAAGCATCTTGGTGAGTTCAGCGAGGTAGCTTTCCCAGTATCCAGCTAGGATGTATCTGTTAAAACATGATCAGAGCAAATCAAGTCCATAAAAGTCGATCATAAAGAGGATATTGCGTCTTCTGTTTTGACAACACACGGTGCTTCTCCCGACTCTCTAGACCCTTAAAGAGCGATTTTACTGTAATTTTTTGTAGACCATAAAATTATCTATCCGAGCTAACAAAAATATTTGTCTTAATTGCCATAATAATTAATCCATCAAAATAAATAAAAAGAGCAAACATGTATATTACGACGATTTTTACGCACACGATGTCTTTAGCTGGCTTTCGCTCCTTAATAAGCAATCTTACGGTACTTTTACATTTAATAATAATTGTAGAGAACCTTGTATATCTAATTCAATCAAAACAGTTGTCCAAGTTTCAATAATAATTCTTCCATCCAAATAAATCTTAATTAATAAAGCAGACAACCTAGTCGCCATCTTGAATATCGCGCTTCCGGTTTAAATTTCACTGTGGGTAACCGCAATTTTTGGATTCAGGGGGGTCGAAATATTGGGAAAACATCGGTTACCAAAATGTTATATGAAATTCCTCTAGCATTTCGATACTGGGATTTTGTTCCAATTTCACGGTGCTTCTTCCGACTGTAGCTCCTTAAGGAGTGATCTGAAGATAGTTATACCTCTAATAAAAATTGTAGAGTATAAAATTATCTATCTGAACCAATAAAAATATTTGTCTTAATTGTCTATAATGATTCCATCAAAAATAACAAAGCTGACATCTTGGGTGTCACCTTGAATATCACGCTTCCGGTTAAGATTTCGCTTTGGTAACCGCAATTTTCGTGTGCAGCAGGGTTGAAATACTTCGGTTACCAAAATGTTATATGAAATGCCGCTTGTATGGTTAAGGATACGTTTTTTCCGATAATAGTTCGTTTTAAGAAAAAGTGTCAATGTACTTTTTGTTTTTTTCGATTTCCAATTTTTAAGAAACATTTTCATAAACTACCACTTTCGGTTGGGAAATTATTGAAAAATAAATTTTCGAGTCCCTTAAAACCCATTAACGCCCAGCAGGCACATTGTATTTTTAATGACCATTTATATCATTATTATACATTTGTTTTGACATGCCATTGTATATCTTTTTCTGATTTTGTAATTGATGGTAAATAAAGATATTATAACTTTTTGAATTTTTTGTTTTTTTGAAATACAAAATTTTGTGCTTGGGCATTAATGGGTTTTTAGCATGGGGCTGTAAAGACGACATAAACAAACAAACAGGCCGACACCACTTCGAAGACCACTTTTATGGAGACTCTAATGCGAATATGGTCGCAAAAATATAAATTTTTAAAATTTTCACAATTTCTTTTATTTCGTAAATGAAGGTAAAAAAAGTTAATTTTATAGAGATTCAACATTTACGTTTCAAACATTTTTGCTCTTAACATTATGCATTAAATTGGGAGTGATATTCACGTTTTATAGTATTATTTAGTTAAATTTTCCGCTTTCGAAAAGCAAAAACCTTGAGGGCTAATTTTCATAAATTTCTCCCCTATTAAAATATGTATGTTGTATGTACAAAAAACATAAATTTTGAAGTTAAACTTTGTAAATGCCATAAATAATTTATAAAAATTGACAAAATTTAATGTTAATTTTTAAAACAAAATTAAATTATACAAGGAAATAAATGCATTTTCTTTCTATTAAATATTCATATTTTACGGTATCCTCTTGTTTGTATACTTCCCCCTTTTCAAGACGTTGAATTAATTTAGAAATGAATAGATTTTAATAAACCGGACAACGCAATTTGCACAAATCCCAAAAAAATAACCTCAGGAGTAAGTGTAGGGTGGAAAATCTGATATTTAGAAGGAAAGCTGGCTTCCCGTTTTCCGTATGCGCTTCAGTGACGAACTCCATTTTACAAACAATGGACGCATTGAGACTACGGAACAGCTCCCAACAGCTGATAGATCGTTTCTGTCTGGTCTACGTACCGAAATAAATGAAATAATAAAGTATGAACGATGGATGAGCTGTTGGGTAATTTTCTATGTTCTGAATGTGCCCAATGAAGCAGTAGAGTGCTCTACATCACGTAGAAGGTGATATGCCTAGCCTAATGCGATGAAATTGTGCCTAAAGAGCTTTCGATCAATTGTTGCTGCAGTAAAACATAAAAGCTACTATCAGACTTGGAGACAGTCTCCCAGAGAGTCCTTCATGCTGAAGGCTCAGGAGAAAGTGTAAATAAATTTCTGAATCCAAATACCTTTTTGGACTTGATAAATATTATAGTCGAGGGATGTAAAAGAGATGACCGACTAAAAATGAGTCTTCCGCGATTGTATGTATGGCGTGCAGGTTTGAACGGCTCCTTAAGCTCCAATGCACATGCATAACTAGCAGTTTTGCAGACGATGACAGCTGCTAAACCTCCGGCCCCGTGTACAACGAGCAATAACGATTAACGATAAGAACGAACCTTAGTGCTTGACAAGAACATCTTGGACGAACTCCACATCGATAGAATAGTTGAGTGTTCATGAGCTGAATGATGTACTGTTCAATTACGGAATGAAAAGCTTTATCAGGAATGCATATTCTGTTTATTATAATTAAAGAGCGGAACTCGTAATTTGCATTACATTCCTTGATTTTACCAACTTTTACATACAAACTAATTGTGCGGCTTCATTAATGCGGTTGAACAAATAAATTATAAAGATAATGACGACTGGTTTGGACGATTGCACGATAATAGACCCGCTTCTTTACCCCTAAGCTTTTCTTTCTGTAATCGAACAATACTTTTCGCATTGCTCCCCCAAACTTTGAAAAGCTCTGTGATTGAGCGATCGCCAAACTGTTTTATCGGCTGAATTCGCCCATTCTGTTGGATTATTAAAAAACTGAGCGAGAAGAAGCAATATACACAAAAGGTTTTCTACGTTAGCACAGACGTGGGATCGAGACCCACCAAGGATGCAGGACTTTTGATTACAATAAACCCGACTGACATCTTCCCCTGGTAAAGTAACGGACGAACAGGGCAGGGGGGGGGTAGTACTACGTCCTATTGTTAAACCAACAAAAAAAAGTTAAAATAATCTTAAAAGGCGTCACCCTGTATAAAATTGTATAATAACGCTATGTTGAAAGTAGAAGTTCGTGGCACCTACACACATATGTTAATTAGAATTAAATAGTTCATCATTCGAGAGGAAGAAAAAACTCGAGTTACGCTCGAGTTGGAGTAAATTAATTAATGAATACGTTTTATGTGATCAAAGTTGACTTAAATTAATTACTACCATGATGAATATTGCATAATTTGCAATTCATTAAAACAATTGTTAATAGATTCTGTTATGAATATTCGATGAAGCAAATTTTATTTTTTGAATTATGCCGTTTTTACAAAAATTAAAACGGCGTTTGCAGTCATAATTGTACATTTCAATAATTTGTTATAAAATTATACAAATGTACTTCGGGAGGCACGTCAAGCCACGTTCTAGAGGGTATGTGGTGTGAAAGGGGGTATTTTAAATTTTTTTATTATTAAACTAATGCCATGATCGGAATCAGGCCCAAACTGGCCCGGCCGGCTGACCGGTTATCGCCGATGAGGCCTAGTCAAATTGGGGCCAATTGAAAATAAATGGAAAAATCAAAATCAAGGAAAAAGTTCATAATAAGCATCAGTGTGTTTCACTTTAGATGAGGACACATACATAACTTTTTTGTTTTGCTTAATGAATTGCTTAATTTCACAGTACAAAATATGTTTAAAATGACTTAAAGTTAATCTAAGTCGGTTGATTTTGAAAATTACAAAAATGTTCCCCTACGGCGCTATGGAGGCCTATGGGAAATATTTAGAAGCCAGACCGATGTCGTTACTCACTACGCCACTGCATTTGGGGCCAATTTATTTGGCTGTCAGTGAGGCCAAGTACTAGCCAGTCCGGCCCTGGTCGGAATTACAAACCGAACAAGCTGAAGAGTTTTAAAAACATTATTAACTATTTACCGACTATAATTGATAAAAAATTCAACCTAACCCCTAAAATATTGAAACTATCGTCATAAGGCGGTTTTTAATTTGAAAACGTGTGTTTACGTACCTAAGTTACCAATTAAGATGCAATTTAAGTTAATTAATAATTTGAAAGCAGGCTCGAAGGTGTCAACCTCAACGGCTGCGATAATTACATAACCGCAGAGGTTAAAGACAACAAAGTGTTGTGTAGCAAGTAACTGAATGGCGCAACTAACCACTAATTTGAGGTTTCATTTCATAGTCAGATGAATTGAAATAAATTTTATTTCGAAGCTTAATTTAATGGACCCCTTACTCTGCCCAAGTAAAATGTACCAACGTCGCGGACTCATCGACGCTAATGTGAAAATTGTCGCTCGCACCTTGCCTACCCAAATCATAATACGAAAGTGTAGTTATCTTTCTACAAAATCGTGTCCCCATTAACAATAAAAAAAAATACTTTTCCAAAGTTTTAATAAAGAAAACTTCATCATTGAAGCCTTACCTTTGATCGAGGTCTTCGAATCTGCGTTTCTTTAGATCTTTCGAGCTCTCCGAAACCTACAAATAACATAAAACGACAATAAATTAATTCCATATTACAAATTGTGTTAAGAAACGATTACGACAAACAAAAGCGTCGAGGCGGTTAGGAAGGAAATGTTTTTAGTGGAAAATTAATTTTTTTGAATTTCTCAAGATTCTAGAATATTTTAAATTTCAGACTTACCTTCAATATCTCGCCCTATATTTCGACTTCCTCTTTCTTCATGAAGTCCTTGAATTCTTGCCTCTCTAGATCCTGAAATAAAAAGAAAATACACATATAAATTACGCTATATTAAAAAATATACCTTAAAAAGGTACTTGAAATTAATTTTTTTTACTAAATTTGTATTGTGCAAGAGGATGACTCTTTTCAAAAACGTTCACAACACAACACCATCGCGGTCGAAATAAAACTGATAAATCGAACATGTTTTAATTCGAAACTAACATAATATTAGTTCAATATCATTTTATTCAAAATTTTGATTGATAAAAATGTGTTTCTTCTTATCGCATCGACGTATGTTTTATTTTAGAGTTGAAAACTTTCATTTTGTGCAAATTATTTAAAATTTAATTTAATGATAATTATTTAGGATATTCTAAATAATTTTGATTTTTTATTTTATGGCCCTTTTTACTGCTTTTAAATTATAAAAAAATAATTACCTAAAAAAGTGCCGAATTTTTAACTTTTTAACATTTTAACAAGATATTTTGAACTGCCCGCACGAAAATAGGTGCAAAATTTTTTCACCTTATTCGGCACCCCCTTGATGCACAATTTCATCCATGTAAGGAATTTTTGTAAGCTCAAAATTTACAATGACTGGACTATTAACAAATAAAAATATTATTGAAAACGAAGCAAACGAAATTGATGCCAAGTCTCATTTTTCGTATCATCATGATCATCATCATCACAATAATCATCAGATTTTGAACTGACAAAGAAGAAAGACAAAGAAGAAGACAAAGCTTAGCACCCTCTCTTTTTTTCTCATTTTTGGTTAGGACACTGTCATCGAACTAATTCTAGATTGAAAATCTTTGAATGGTCGGTCAACTTGGCTCCCCAAAATTCGATTTTTTTGAAAAAAAAACATTGCGCCATGTCGGGCTAAGCTAGCGATAGCTAGCGCCACAAATTTTATAGCTAGCGCCGTATTGGTTATCAAAATATTAAAACTTCAAATTTCGGGGGGTTAAATAAAGCATTTACATTAACTCAGTACCATTAACAACCGCGAGATGTGCCACGGTCGCCATTGGGAACGCTAACGCTGTCATGCACTTACTTTAAATGGCGATTCGCATAACAGTAAAATTGTGAGTTAAATAAACCGCATTTTTCTTTATGTTTTCAATTAAATAAGTAAAGTAATTGTTTATATATATTTAAAATTAAGTTGTTCTTCAATTCTCAGTGAATAAAAGCGTAAATACAGCAAATAGTATATTTGATACTTATGCTAAATAAAAATTTTAAAAATATTTACGTTTAATTCGTTTTATAGAATTTAATGATTGCAAATTACTTGTGTTGTTATTTAACAAAAATACTTTCGTATAATACCTTAATTTATCGGAAAGTAAAAATTATTTTGTTCAAAAAGCGAATTTAAAAATTTATGAAAGCTGTCAAAAGTCAACTAAAATAATGCCACTACAAAATGAATGCACGTGATTGGCCGAATGTGTTCCACGGACGCACGTCTCGCTACTAACCGATACACAGATTATTGTCACAATTAAAATCCCGGCTTGAAAATTTCAAAATTTTGTTTAAAAAATCAGTTTTCTAGGTTATTTTAACACGAAAAATTAGGTAAAATATACAGTCATGTTTTTTTTGTAGGCTACTTCCATATAAAATACTTAAAAAAATCTTGCTGCTTTTTATTCTTATAAATAAGTAAAAAAAACTTTGTACATGTTAAAGCATGCAATTTCTTAATAGTCTTACTTTCGGCGATCGTTGCGCCCTCTGCTTGTAAATGCTCTTTGAACCGCAAAAATTATAGTCAGCACCTTATTAATTAAAAAGTTACAGAGGCTCAAAGTTTCGGGGGGCGAAGATGACGTTAGCCCTTCGAAAAATAAATTATTGCGTTAGGTATCTGAGCTAGCGCTAGCAGGCAGCGTCGCACAAATTATAGTTAGCGCCTTATTAATCAAAAAGTTACAGTGGCTCAAAGTTTCGGGGGACCAAGTTGACGAATCTAGCCCCCCGAAATTAGAATAACTAATCACTGTGCTAGGTTAGCCTGAACTAGTGCCAGCTAGCTTAGCCCGACCTGGCGCAGTGTCATACTTAATAGAGATGCACTGAACAACTTATTGATGAGGAACACCGATACAATCTTACAACTCTGTAGAAACTCTACTATAAAACTCAAAATACTATTGGCTTCGACGATAGCAAATTCTCTCAAAACTGTTAATTTAGTAATAAAAGGTTTAGAAAACAAGGTAGTCGTAAATAACAAATTCAAAAACTTAAATCTAAGCTCTAAACTTTATTTCATTTCTTTACTAAATCATCAAGTCGCATAATACGTATACTCGAATTTTTTAATCTTCACCGATACGTGACTACCCGTGTAGTCACGTGTCGGTAAAGATAAAAAATTCAAGTATACATAGAATTCATCATTCATTACTCTGTTTTATCATTTCTGATGCCTTTTCACCTATCATCATTGAAGCACTCGAAGTATGACCAGATGTGACAAACGGCATAATGCTAGCATCGGCTACTCGCAAATTGTTAACTCCGTGAACTCTCAGTTTTGGATCGACGACATCGTTCAAATTAGGTCCCATCTGACAAGTGCCAACTTGATGATTAAAGTTATAAGCAACTTGTCTTATCTGACAATACCAAAACTCCCTACTTAAATACGTCAAATGTTTGCAAGCCGGTACTGGATTATAAACCAACGTGGTGTTCATTTTTTGAAATGGCGGAGTAGCTGCCAATTGCAAAGCCATCTGCATACCTTGATATAAAGTTTCAATATCGCATCCTTGTGGATCAGAAAAGAAGTTCAAGTCTATTAATGGGTAGTCGAATGGAGATTTTGATTGTAATCGTACCGTTCCTCTAGATCTCTCGTGCAATAAAACCACATACATGCGAAAACTTTGTCTTTCGTTTACATTGTTCCATAACGCATCAAAAACATCATTTTTGTAATTGGAAATTTGTTCAGTATTAGTTACGGATAAATTGGACGGATTCATTATAATTTCAATATCTGGTACAAGCAAGCTGTTAAATTTAGTTTGAACAAACGCCAAACCGTGAGAATGTGTCGAGACCGTAAAAGGTGAGAGATCGTTTAAATATCTTTTAACATTTTCTCTTAAAGTTCGTATCGGTTCACTGTAATTAGTTAAAAAGTGAAGTTCGAAATAGCCAAGATGATCTTGCAGGTTGCTTCCAACTTGTAAATCTTTAATTACAGGAATGTCCAATTGGCTTAAATGGTCAACAGGGCCAATTCCTGACAACATGAGTAATTGTGGTGACCCTATAACGCCCGCCGATGAAATAATTTCTTTACGAACGTGCGCCGTGTCAATTTGGCCATTTTTAGAAAATTGAACTCCGATAGCGTCTTTTTTGCTAAAAAGAATTCGTGTGGCTAAACTATGCGTTGAAACTTTTAGATTTGGTCTTATTAGAGCAGGAAATAAAAATGCTCTTGCAGAGCTTAACCTTCTCCCGTTGTTGGTGTTAAATTGAGTTATTCCTACACCTAGCTGTCGTTGTGCGTTAAAATCGACAAGAGGTCTTCCTAAATATTCATTAGCTTCTATAAAGGCTTTCATTTGTGGATGCATAGGCCTTTCGTGTTCTACAGTCAAGTTACCGTTAGTTCCATGATAGTTAAGATCGGCAGGAAATTGCACATTTTCGAATTTTTTAAATATGGGCAATACTTGGTTATAAGACCAACCGGGATTACCTTGCCGAAACCAACTGTTGTAATCGTTTTTATTACCACGCGTATATTTAACGTTATTTATAAGACTTGTTCCACCTAATCCTCTTCCTTTAGGAATTGTACTTTGATTATTGATCATTCCTAACAAGGAAAAAAGGTTAAGTTGTTTTTAAATTAGT
This sequence comes from Malthinus seriepunctatus, assembly GCA_963924605.1. Classification (NCBI taxonomy): domain Eukaryota; kingdom Metazoa; phylum Arthropoda; class Insecta; order Coleoptera; family Cantharidae; genus Malthinus; species Malthinus seriepunctatus. Next base: position 127,340,222 of record OZ004600.1, on the reverse strand, counting down.
ACAAAAATTTTAATTACCAAAAAAACAATTAGTTTGAGGGGTAGATTTAAAATTCCAATTAAATTCCAATTGTTGTTGATACGTCGACATTAAGGGTATGTCGGTAAAATCATTTTCGAAACCACCGGCTTCGATTAGCAGAACTTGATTATTTGGATCTTCGGAAAGTCTACTTGCAATCACCGCTCCCGCAGAACCCGCTCCTATTATAATATAATCCCATGTTCCCACTAAAAGATTATTAATTTCAAAAGTACAAATTAAAAATAAAACTAGGAACCTCTTCTTCCTGTCCTGTTTGGCTCAAATTCTCTGGCACTGGTTGGTAATTGAAAAGTGTTAGTTCGTCTAATTTCTCTGTCTATTAAACTAACGAAATAATCAACTTCAGCTTCATCGACTGATTTTATCGAAGGTATTATTAGAGCTAACAATAATAGCAACACTTGATAGTTCATAGTTCAAAAATATTAGGAATAGTTTCTACAACAAACGTTCTGTTAGACTGTTGCCAGTATATACACGAAGGAAATAGCAGACTAAACTGTATATATTTAATGGTAATTACTCGATATTTATGTGCCCAAAATATAAATTATCAAACGAAACAATAAAATACACAATTGTGTATAAATTAAAATTTTAATCTAGAAATATAGGGTAATTATTAAACGTTTCGAAAAACTAGGTAGTCGATAGATTTGTACTCTTGATTCGTTTCTTTTTGGCATAAGTCGGTGATAAAGATGTAAATAAAGTGAAATAAAGTAAAGTAAATGGCCATACATGTTAATTATTATTTATTATCCATTCACTCTTTATTTGGGATATGGTTGGCCATGTTAGGGTGACAGATTCCACCCGGTATAAATTTGAAAAAAATCAGTTACGTTATGTATTGTAGAGCAGTGGCTTTTATTCAATTGTGTTAATAGTTGGTCTGTCAGTTGTCTGTCATTTTTTTGGTACTGTTAAGAGCTGTCAGTCAACTTAATAGGGATTTTTTATTTTGGCAAACCAAAAAACAAAATTTCATGGCCAACCATATCCCAAATAAAAAGTGAACGGATTATATGTCAAAATTCGTCAGGTGCTGCAAGTTTTTCGCCCCACCCTGTATGACATTTAGTAAAAATTGTAAAATGATTTTGATTATTGTTCCAAGTTATGAATTCGTCCCAGTAAGTCCCAACTAATTCTGAAAGAGGTTGTATAATTTTAAAATATCTACGGCCAATTAATTTCTTTATTGTTGTGACCATAGTCGCCTCTGGAGAAGGTGCCTTTATGTAAAGTGGCCCCTTTTCAAAGTGTTTAGATATGCTAATATTATAAAATTGACGTAATCTATGCAAGAGATTCTTTAAATACCTAATTCATATACGAGTTTAAAATTTATAATTTTTATTATCAGCTTCGACATAATTTCGATTCTCCAAATTTGAAAGCGAGACTTTGGGAAATAATATTGTAGGAGCCGGTACTTTTGATCTGATTAAGTTCCATGGTTCTAGGCTAAATTTTTGATACCGGGTTAGAAATAACCAGTTATCGTCCTCATTGAGTTGAATAGGAACTAACCATGGTTTCTTAATCGATAGCAGCAGTACCTGGTCTAGATCACTTGTTTGCAGCTATCTGCTCGCCAAATACATCTTAAAACGAACTATACTACTTTGAGATGGTGCCATTTTGGTTACATTGCCAACTGTCAGTTAATATTTTACAAGTGTATTGTCAAGACGTGGTAAATTCAGTTGGCACAAGAATTTCAACCCAGAGATCATTTACAGCGGCGCCGCCAGTCTTGGAATGAAAATGTTTTAAACCGGCATAATCATTATCATAATTTTTGTCGAAAATTGATAATGAATGATGATGAATGACGAAGCACATATCGACTTGAGCGGATTTGTGAATGAACAAAATAGCCGTATTTCGGCACATGAAAATCCTGAGGTAATTCATCTCAACGATCTCTACACCGTCCGACTTCTTCTTGTGTGAGTACTTGTTAAGGAAAGGTCTACTTCAACAATTCTGACACTATTGAACAGCTTAAAAAAACATTGGCAATCAAATTAGTGAAATTACACCGACAGTGTGTGAAAATGTGATGGAAAATCTCATTAAAAGAGACGGTATCGTAGGCCAAACATAATTCCCAAGTCTAACTGCGAGTTTCTCTAAAGATAGTTATCTACTGACGAATAGAAAAATATATTCCCTAACACCCAGTTTTGCAATAGCTGGTTAAGCGTTTGGGTTAGGTTACCGCTACTCCGTGGTTAACTTGGGGTTAATTAAAGAATGCGTTCTACAAACATTTTTGTGCCGATGGGAATGTAACCATGACGTTAACTTTTTTTTTAGAGTTGGTATAATAAAATTGTGTGATTTGAACTTACTTGTCAAGGCTTGTCATCTGTAATCTGTCTCATACATGTCAGATTTGCAAATATCACAATTTTATGGTAGAATTTGCCTTTAGTTGATTAATCGAAAACTTATTATAAAAATTTTTTTTTTCAATTACTAGAGCAACAAGCGGCCCGATCAATTAACGTTTGTTAGACTCTTTCAAGTGCTAATACCGCCCCGCTGTGTTTATAAGCATCGTAATGAGGGTGTACGTATTACAATGCCTTAAACTACTAGGTAAAACCTTCAAATACTTCTACGTTTCCTAACGGTCCGTTTCTGGTACATAACGATTCCATAACTAAGAGCTCGCTAACTTTTTGATGGGCCGATACATTGTTTGCAATCGGTTTTTCAACATTTATGAAGAATATTATGTATTCGTTAAGCTTCGCTAGTATAAACTATGCTTCTAAAACCTCGCAGTTATGCCTATTTGTTCTAGTTTTTGTATGATTAAATTAAAAATGTTTGAATATAAAAGACATTACAATTTTCAAAAAATTGTTATTATCTTTTGGTTTAACTAAAGACTATACAGTGTAAGATTGGAATAGCTATGACCAAAAATCACCACTAAAGAAGATGTCGCTAGTCACTGCAAGCATTTTTCGAGTTTAGCTTATCGAGGCGGGAGCAACGAAGAAAGGGATAAAACGAGTTTACCCTTTGAGGAATTTTTAAGAGATAGTCTCTTACTATATGGTCTTTGCTTTAACTTACAACCTACTGAAATAATAAATTGTTAATGAAGTCATCGCGAGTTAAAGGATTCACATTACTGTTTGATTCTTAACTGTGGTATTGGATGCAGTTCAACATTCATAGCATTTATTGTAGACTTTTTCTCTTCTGGAGGAACTACCTCGTTTTCATCACATGCCATATTGTGTAATATGGCAGTCGCTACTATAATTTGCTTGTGATTTATCTAGAAAAGTCCTTAAACCAATTGAAAGTGCAGGAAAGCGTCGCTTCCATACAGCATACTGCTTTTCAACCACATTCGGTGGTCTGATTTGAAATTCATTAAGCAATGTTTCAGCAGGAGTTCTGGAATTAAGACATAACACATAACACTGAATTTCTGAATATTTGAGAATCATAAGCGGATCCTGGCTACCTCGCCACGATATTTCGAATTTTTAAATCTAGATCAATCAGTGTCTGTTTCATCCAATAAGTTTTCAACAGTTCTTTTGGACAATCGAAGCGTAGTAAAAAAGTCATGTCCATCGAATTCTTCAAAATAATTTGGTCTATACCTAATTATTTTGGATCTTTATGTATCAAACTTAATTTTTTCAAAATTTTTAGTTTATATGAGGGTAAATGCCATAACTTTCAGTTAATCTACACTTGTGGCAAAGGTTAAATTAACTATTAGTTAACCGAGACCTTGGACGATAACCTTCATTTGTAGAACGCAAATTTTCAATTAACTTTCGGTTAACTTCTAACCTATAGTTAACCAGCGATTGTAAAACCCAGGGTAAGTGTTCAAAAACCGGTTTCAAACAATAGAAATGGTTAAGTTTTGGAATGTTATGGATCCATAACTAAGCAAAAATGTACCAGAAACTGGCCTAAGTAGGTACACAGTTTTGGTCAATCACGCTACTGTTTTTCATTTCGATCAATAATTATTTTAAAAAGAAGTAGTAGCAGAGACCGGGACAATTTGATACAAAAAAAAATTGTTGCCTTTTTTCTCGTCAATCAGGGAGACTTTTGCAGAATATTCTTGTATTTCTATTTGGTCACCTAATTTATTAGAAATAGATAACAGAATCTTAATTATTAGACCTCCAGGCGTATTTTTAAAAAATCTGAACCTTTGTTTCAACTTGCCCCGACTCGGGGTAATATGCTAATATGTACAGTCCCACCAGCTTTATTAGCTAGCTGAGGGGGCGTGGCCAGCGCTGTGATAGATGTTGAAGTACACTACGAGTTAAAAGTATTTGACAAGTAACTGTCAGTAAAATTGACTAGGTATAGGTTAATATTAAGACAGTGAATTTGAAAAGTACAACTCACTGTCATTTTGAAAGGTTTTATCATAACCTAAAGTAGTTATAGATGCACGCGACTTTTAACTATGCCTGTACCCGAGGTCGATACAACATTATATTATACTAATGTTTTATCGACCTCGGCCTGTACCTACCCTAAATTCTTTATTATGATTGGACGAATTTTTTCCCGCAAAAAATATTTTAATTAAAATTATTTTAGTTGACATATTTTCCGTAACGCAAAATTGGTTGGTGGAGCTTTAGGTACTAATATTGTAGTCAACGAACCAAAATTTATCCTGATTTTCGAAATTTTTTGTAACCACTTTTTTTTTCTTAATTTTTTTACCATGGTTAATGGTTATAAACGACAAATACAGTTACAATGTCAAAGTTTGACGTTTGAATATCAACAACCCAAAAAGAACTTAACCTCAAATTTTAATATTTATATTCAAACGCTAAACTTTGACATTGTAACGTTGCTACGTTACATGTTTAAAAAAGATAAATTTTATTCTCAAGAATACTTTATTTGTCGTTTATAATCACGGCCGTAAGTTAATACATTTATTATTTATTGTTAATTATCTACTATTAAATATTTATTTGTAAAATTAGTTATGAAATTAATTATTAAGTGTTTTCCAAAAGTCACGTGTAGGTAAAGATAAAAATTCAAATATACATAAAATTCATTATTCATCACTTCTGTTGTATCATTTCTGATGCCTTTTCACCTATCATCATTGAAGCACTAGAAGTATGACCAGATGTGACAAACGGCATAATGCTAGCATCCGCTACTCGCAAATTGTTAACTCCGTAAACTTTCAGTTCTGGATCGACTACGGCATCCAAATTAGGTCCCATCTTACAAGTACCAACTTGATGCTGAAAGGTAGCAGCCACTTGTCTTATCTGACAATACCAAAACTCCCTACTTAAATACGTCAAATGTTTGCAAGCCGGTACTGGATTATAAACCAACGTTGTGTTCATTTTTTGAAATGGCGGAGTAGCTGCCAATTGCAAAACTAACTGAATACCTTGATATAGAGTTTCAATATCGCATCCTTGTGGATCAGAAAAGAAGTTCAAGTCTATTAATGGGTACTCGAAAGGAGATTTTGATTCTAATCGTACCGTTCCTCTAGATCTTTCGTGTAAAAAAATCGCATACATGCGAAAACTATGTCTTTCGTTTACATTGTTCCATAACGCATCAAAAACATCATTTTTGTAATTGAAAATTTGTTCAATATTAGTTACGGATAAATTAGACGGATTCATAATAATTTCAATATCTGGTACAAGCAAGCTGTTAAATTTAGTTTGAACAAACGCCAAACCGTGAGAATGTATCGAGACCGTAAAAGGTGAGAGATCGTTTAAATATCTTTTAACATTTTCTCTTAAAGTTCGTATCGGTTCACTGTAATTAGTTAAAAAGTGAAGTTCGAAATAGCCAACATGATCTTGCAGGTTGTTTCCAACTTGTAAATTTTTAATTACAGGAATGTCCAATTGACGTAAATGGGCAGCAGGGCCAATTCCTGACAACATGAGTAATTGTGGTGACCCTATAACGCCCGCCGATGAAATAATTTCTTTACGAACGTGCGCCGAGTTAATTTGGCCATTTTTGGAAAATTGAACTCCGATAGCGTCTTTTTTGCTAAAGAGAATTCTAGTGGCTAAACTATGCGTTGAAACTTTTAGATTTGGTCTTTTTAGGGCAGGAAATAAAAATGCTCTTGCAGAGCTCAACCTTCTCCCGTTGTTGGTGTTAAATTGAGTTATTCCTACACCTAGCTGTCGTTGTGCGTTAAAATCGACAAGAGGTCTTCCTAAATATTCATTAGCTTCTATAAAGGCTTTCATTTGTGGATGCATAGGCCTTTCGTGTTCTACAGTTAAGTTGCCGTTAGTTCCATGATAGTTAAGATCGGCAGGAAATTGCACATTTTCGGATTTTTTAAATATGGGCAATACTTGGTTATAAGACCAACCGGGATTACCTTGCCGAAACCAACTGTTGTAATCGTTTTTATTACCACGCGTATATTTAATGTTATTAATAAGAGTTGTTCCGCCTAATCCTCTTCCTTTAGGTATCGCACATTGATTATTGATCATTCCTATCAAGGGAAAAAGGTTAAGTTTTTTTGAAATTTGTACCGAAGTTTCGATTACCTAAACAACAATTAGTTTGAGGGGTAGATTTAAAATTCCAATTAAATTCCAATTGTTGTTGATACGGCGACATTAAGGGTATGTCGGTAAAATCATTTTCGAAACCACCAGCTTCGATTAGCAGAACTTGATTATTTGGATCTTCGGAAAGTCTACTTGCAATCACCGCTCCCGCAGAACCCGCTCCTATTATAATATAATCCCATGTTCCCACTAAAAAATTATTAATTTCAAAAGTACAAATTAAAATTTAAACTAAGAACCTCTTCTTCCTGTCCTGTTTGACTCAAATTCTCTGGCACTGGTTGGTAATTGAAAAGTGTTAGTTCGTCTAATTTCTCTGTTTATTAAATTAACGAAATAATCAACTTCAGCTTCATCGACTGATTTTATTGAAGGTATCATTAGAGCCAACAATAATAGCAACACTTGATAGTTCATTATTCAAAAATATTAGGAATAGTTTCAAAAACAAATGTTCTGTTAAGACTGTTGCCAGTATATATACACAAAGGAATTAGCAGACTAAACTGTATATATTTAATGGTAATAAATATATATTTATGTGCCCAAAATATCGCCCAAAATATGTGCCTAAATTATCAAACAAAACAATAAAATACGCAATTGGGCATAAATTTTAAATTTAATCTAGAAGTGTACGGTAATTAAACACGTTTCGAAAAGCTATACTATATAAATTATTGTAGTCTTGATTCATATCTTTTTGGCACAACTCGGTGATAAAGATGTAAATAAAGACAATTTCCATGTACAATAAAGTGGAATCAAGTAACGGTAAATGGTCAAATATGTTATTATGTCAAAAATCGTCAGGACTACAAGTTTCTTGGCCCACCCCCTGTATGCTATTTATTAAATATTTTATCGTTTTGCAACAATGATCTAATAGTCCTGGGGCTGCTACTTAGTTCCAATCAGCCCTTGTTCTTTCTATACCTGTGTTACGTATTATGGCAGTTTTATCACAGGTATGACAAAACTAGACGTGGACGCCAAAGTACGAAAAGTGTAGTAGAAAAATTATAGTCGCAGGTTTGTTGAGATTTCAAGCCACCAAAGTAGGTCGACTTGAATCGCAAGTTGCGTTTCTATCAAAAAATTGCTATAATTGGTACGCACTTTCCTATAAAGGAGAGAACTGAAAAATGCCAAATTGAATAAAAATCAAGTCGACGGAAATCTTGTAATTTAGGTAATAAAACGTGAGTGCCGGTAGTCGTAGTAGAATATTATAACAAGAAGGCAAAATAAAGAGTAGCGCAACATACTCTCGTAATGTCCACACAAAAGAGGAAATTAAAAAATTTTAATAAAAAATTAGTAAACTTTTAATAAAAATTTTCATTAGTCCCAAAATTTTAGAAATCTACATAAGTAGACCTTTTATTTTCCCCGGCTAAGCTTTGAGCACGGCCTACCTTAAATCGAAACAAATGATGTCGTGGGCCCAAATAAAACAATCAAATTAGAGATTTATTTCCTTAATCCGAGTAGACGAAATTAAACGAAACAGTCGGTGGTTAATTAAAATTACGTGATTAGATATAAATCTTTTAAAACTCAAATCTGAAGTAAAAACAAATATGTCATCCATTCCGTGTTCTATAACACTACTAAAACTTGGATCGAGTGAGTAATGGGTCCGCAGAAATTTCATTATTTTCAAGTGTAAGCGTTTTCGACGTTTCGGTATTTTAAAACGAAATTTGTAATTTTGTTATGAGGGATAATGTAATTCGCCTTTTGATGTAATTGTAAAGGGCACGCCCGTATTCTTTGTTTCGTTTGTACAAAATCAAAACGAAGAAGACGCCAAAGAAGAAGAAAAAGAAGAATAAAAACAGGTCGTTCAATTATTTCAAATTTAGTTGTACGAAAATTGTTTTTTAAAAGCGCCATATTTTGTTTTTAACAATACGAACAACAAGAATATTTTCAAATTATACAACAATTACTTGTTCTTTCTTTCTTTCTTTCCTTCTTTTTAGTTTTTCTGTTTGATGTGTACATTTCAGTTGATTTCCGTCATGTTCTCGTCCTAATTTTAACGTTATCTCCGGATAACAGGAAATTAAATGTGAATCGAGCTTTAGAAAAGTTAATTAGGGTATATATTTTTTTCGGGATTTCGAGATTTGAATGGATTAGCGAAAATTGTTCTTTCTATAACATTTTAAATTTGTTAGAGAGGATTTTTTTTCGAATGATAAAAAAAGAAAAGAAAAATGATTTTCAGAATATAGCGAAATCAAAAAAAAATAATAAAAATCTCCATTTTCATTTTTATACAGGGTGATATGACCGTCTTCGATAGCTCCCTAGCCGTTTAAAATAAGGCATACATTTAAATGCAAAAGTTATTCCTTATTCAACACCTTAAGGAGCATAACCTAAAATTATTTTCATCTCTACAAGGTGTTGTATTACTGTTCGGTAAGAATATTTTAAATTATTTGAAATGGAACACCCTGTATATTTTTCTATATTTTGACTTGGCATTAAGTCGCTTACATGCCCATATTAATTTTCTTTAATTTATCCGCGGTGTTGCCAAATTATTAATTTTTTTCTCAAAAAAATGTCCGCAACATACGTTGCTTTATAAAATCGTACTAAAGCCGTTGGTCAAAGAATAATAACAACATTTTTTTCCTAAGTAGTTATGACTACCCTCTATAGTATGAAATTTAAAAAGTTCGATTACACTGTAAAGGGTGTTTATTAAAGCGATCCAAAGTTACTCATTTTCAAATTACTATAACTCGTTATTTTCAAATGGAACACCCTGTACATTTTTGCACTTTAGTATCTAAATTTTACCAAGAATCTTAATATGTAAAAAAATACAGGATGTTCCATTTGAAATTATACTTTTTTTAATTTCTAATTTTTGATATTTGGGAGTCTCCCCACAAAATCTTTTCCAATAAAAAGATAAGAATCTCTGTAAAATTTTAGACTGATCGGAAATACCTAAGACGTACTTTTAGACCTTCACTGATAGAGGCCACTAGGCTAGAACTGCTTCACTTGTCCGTGACCTCTAACTCAAACTTTAATGTCGCTTTTTCCCAAACAGTTTCTTATGTAACCTACCAAAAGTTTTATGCTACCAAAGGCAGAATTATGTGGCGTTTCCATATATGTAAAAACAATTATAGGTTAGCATTTAAGAAATCAGAGTTACGTGCTCCTGTGTGTGTAAGACCACGAACAAGTGAAGCACTTTTAGCCTAATAACTTTTATTTAAAACATTTCTTATAAATCGATTATAAAAAAGTTATACCTAGCCTTGTTGCGCTACTTTTTCCCCACCTATATCATTCTGAGATGTCACAAAGGCACATCCAAATATTTCAATATGATTTTGAAATTTCAGCAAAATACACTCGCATTGGTCCAAGGGGGCCATGACGCAACTATAGAGGGTTAATGTATTACTTTCTCTACCCTTGTGGTTAAAGTGATACTGCACGGTTTCTCATCATTTCCCTGACATTTTGCAGGGTTGTTGGAGACAATTCAAATTTCAAATTGTATAAATAAAAACCACCCTAACCAACCTGTACATTTTTTACTTAAAATTTTGTTGTTTCTCCAATCTCACCTTTAGTTAAAGAACTCTCAAAGAAAATAAAAAAAGACATTACCTACTAAGAGCTTAATGGAATCGTCTTCAAATCAAATTACGACAAAAATGTTTTGTATCCAATTGTTAAAGTGAGCCTAAAGCTTCTTATAACTTAAAGCTTTATTCAACTTTCATTTTGGGCCAATTTAAAAGTTGTTTTTATATTAAAATAAATTCTCAATTACTTTTTGATACTTTATTTAGAAAAATACTTTTATCTCCTTTTCTTTTGGAGTCGCGGAGTCGTTAGAAATTTATTATTTTGATTGATATTAAGTTTCCCCTTACGAAATTGTTTGCAAGTTGTTCAACTCGCTATAGTTGGATAATGAAAAAATGGGAGTTGAAATTCTACACTTAGGAATCGTCGGGATCGTTCCTATTTCTTATACGTTCTCATTAATTTCGCTCGAGCTTGTTCTGACGTTTTCAGAAAAACTTCCGGATAATATAATATCTAACGAAATTCAATTATCTTATTTCAATCGTTTCTTTGAACTTGGTTGATAGTTTCATCAACATGTTTTTGGCAATCGTTGACGCTGAATAGGTGGCTTTGACCACTCTGACTGTTTAGTATCTACTATTCAGGGACGGACTCGCCAGATCGGCAAGTCGGCCATTGGCGACGAGGCCAAAAGCTTTTTGATCCAACAAATTATGTATGTAGGCAAGTTTATCATTTAACCTCACGTATCCTAACCTAACTTAAGTCGCTTACTTGAGAATTTAGGTTGTAGGTACCTATGGTCTCGTTATATTATTCTGAAAATTATTAAACTCTCTAAGGAGTCGAGAAAGGGAAGAGACTAAATTACAGCTATTGATGACGATACCAAATGAAGCCAATCCGACCCTGGTACGATTTTAGCATTAAACAAAATTAAAACACAATTAGTGATCACTAATTATTATTTCAATTCATATAATTAGAATATGAATTCATCAATTCGTCAATGCATGCGCAAAATGCGTTTTAAAACATTTTACATACAAATTATTAAAAAAATTCGATTAGAATTTTAATTCGCTTCAGCTTCCATTTTAATTACGAGTATAATTTATTTATCAAATATTTAATTTACTTTTTTGCAAATTCCTCCAATTCGCCCTAATACACGTCATTGAGAAACAACAGTTGGTTCAATTAAATACACATTCAACCCTTTATTTTGTACTTGTTCATAAGTTCCTCACGAATATAATTTAATTGTTCTCGGTAATTTTAAGCAAATTTTGTGCAATTAACATAATGTAAAGCCGTTCTTGACGATTGCTCAATATATATCCAATTATTTATTTAAGTAACACGCTCAGGGAATTTATCCAGTTTTGATGCTGATCGTAATTACTTTATATTACGTGTGTGAGTCCTTTGAGAGATGTGGTATGGTTACTTTATATAACATATAAACGTATAGCTTTAATTTATATAATAATTTTAATAATAATTAATAATGTAGAACTTTCAGTTGGAAGCACTAATTAGAAATTTCGTGACTTTTCTAATGAATCACATTACCTCAGCCTTCATGATCAGGTGAGCTGGAACTAATTTAATTTTTCGTGGCGTACCCACCCTTCTTTATTACTTTGGAAAACAACTTTTGCTCCGCAACAACAAATATGGATATGATATTAATTAAAGGGGAGGTTAATAGCAATATCATTTGAAAAGGGACTGTTTTAGATTATGTTGGAAAGTTTTAGCAAAAGCTATTTCGGTTGGGTAAAAACTACAGAGCCCCTTTTCCAGCCGTCTATGACATTCTAAGTACTTCAGCAGCATAGTTTTGGGTGTATTTGTACTTACTTGAAGTAGTCGAACTAACGTGATTAGTCGGTTACTGAGTGTCCCTTTAGCAAGTTATAGAAATGACGAGCCGATCGTGCAAAGTAGAGACCTGTTGAATAGAGAAGAACCCACCTGTTTACGTCATTGTGCACTGAGAGTGGCGAGACGATCGTTTAAGAGCGCCGTCAGGCGACCGAGATGCATCAGTTCAGTACGTCCATAAGTGTAGCAACCATACCTCTCATAGCAATTTGGACCCGCTCGACCAATTTAAGGTTTTCGCGCAATGACGCGGTGTGTTCTTCTCTAATCAACAAGCCTCTAACATTGTTCTCACTACTCC
>OZ004600.1:121482435-121543836 GCA_963924605.1 Malthinus seriepunctatus | reverse complement strand
AAATAGAGGGAGTTAGAGATAGATTCAGAGATAAGAAGATAGATAAAGAGACTGATGAAATGAGATAAAAACATAGTAAAATAGAGGGAGTTAGAGATAGATTCAGAGATAAGGAAATAGTTAAAAAGACTGATGAAATGAGAGGAAAACATAGTAAAATATAGGAAGTTAGAGATAGATTCAGAGATAAGGAGATAGATAAAGAGACTGATGAAATGAGATAAAAACATAGTCAAATAGAGGGAGTTAGAGATAGATTCAGAGATAAGGAGATAGATAAAGTGACTGATGAAATGAGAGGAAAACATAGTAAAATAGAGGAAGTTAGAGATATATTCAGAGATAAGGAGATAGATAAAGAGACTGATGAAATGAGATAAAAACATAGTCAAATAGAGGGAGTTAGAGATAGATTCAGAGATAAGGAGATAGATAAAGTGACTGATGAAATGAGAGGAAAGCATAGTAAAATAGAGGAAGTTAGAGATATATTCAGATTTAAGGAGATAGATAAAGAGACTGATGAAATGAGATAAAAACATAGTCAAATAGAGGGAGTTAGAGATAGATTCAGAGATAAGGAGATAGATAAAGTGACTGATGAAATGAGAGGAAAACATAGTAAAATAGAGGAAGTTAGAGATATATTCAGAGATAAGGAGATAGATAAAGAGATTGATGAAATGATGAAACATAGTAAAATAGAGGGAGTTAGAGATAAAAAGATAGATAAAGAGACTGACGAAATGAGATAAAAACATAGTAATATATAGGAAGATAGAGATAGGTGGAGATTGATAAAGAGAAAGATAAAGATTGATGAAATGAGACAAAAATAGAGATAAAGCGACTGATAAAGAGAAAGACAGAGAGAGAGAGAGAGAGGGGAAGGACCTATAGAAAAACCCCCGGTGTGCTGTCTGTCTCTTTATCTGTTTTTTATCTATCTATCTGAGTCTTTATCTCTGTATCGTTGTCTCTTTCTCCTTATTCTCTCTCTTATCTCCTTATCTCTAACTCTCTGTATTTTACTATGTTTTTCTCTCATTTCATCATCTTTATCTCCTTATCTCTGAATCTATCTCTAACTCCCTCTATTTTACTATGTTTTTGCCTCATTTCATCAATCTCTTTATCTATCTCCTTATCTCTGAATCTATCTCTAACTTCCTCTATTTTACTATGTTTATATCTCATTTCATCAAGTCTCTTTATCTATCTCCTTATCTCTGAATCTATCTCTAACTCCCTCTATTTTACCACGTTTTTCTCTCATTTCATCAGTCTCTTTATCTATTTCCTTATCTCTGAATCTATCTCTAACTTCCTCTATTTTACTATGTTTTTGTCTCATTTCATCAATCTCTTTATCTATCTTCTTATCTATCTCTAACTCCCTATATTTTACTAAGTTTTCCTCTTATTTCATCAGTCTCTTTATCTATTTCCTTATCTCTGAATCCATCTCTAACTCCCTCTCTTTTACTATGTTTTTATCTCATTTCATCAGTCTCTTTATCTCCTTATCTCTGAATCTATCTCTAACTCCCTCTATTTTACTATGTTTTTGCCTCATTTCATCAATCTCTTTATCTATCTTCATATCTATCTCTAACTTCCTATATTTTACTATGTTTTCCTCTCATTTCATCAGTCTTTTTAACTATTTCCTTATCTCTGAATCTATCTCTAACTTCCTCTATTTTACTATGTTTTTCTCTCATTTCATCAATCTCTTTATCTATCTCTAACTTCCTATATTTTACTATGTTTTCCTCTCATTTCATCAGTCTTTTTAACTATTTCCTTATCTCTGAATCTATCTCTAACTTCCTCTATTTTACTATGTTTTTCTCTCATTTCATCAGTCTCTTTATCTATCTCCTTATCTCTGAATCTATCTCTAACTCCCTCTATTTTACTATGTTTTCCTCTCATTTCATCAGTCTCTTTATCTATGTCCTTATCTCTGATTCTATCTCTAACTTCCTCTATTTTACTATGTTTTCCTCTCATTTCATCAGTCTCTTTATCTATCTCCTTATCTCTGAATCTATCTCTAACTCCCTCTATTTTACTATGTTTTTGCCTCATTTCATCAATCTCTTTATCTATCTTCATATCTATCTCTAACTTCCTATATTTTACTATGTTTTCCTCTCATTTCATCAGTCTTTTTAACTATTTCCTTATCTCTGAATCTATCTCTAACTTCCTCTATTTTACTATGTTTTTCTCTCATTTCATCAATCTCTTTATCTATCTCTAACTTCCTATATTTTACTATGTTTTCCTCTCATTTCATCAGTCTTTTTAACTATTTCCTTATCTCTGAATCTATCTCTAACTTCCTCTATTTTACTATGTTTTTCTCTCATTTCATCAGTCTCTTTATCTATCTCCTTATCTCTGAATCTATCTCTAACTCCCTCTATTTTACTATGTTTTCCTCTCATTTCATCAGTCTCTTTATCTATGTCCTTATCTCTGATTCTATCTCTAACTTCCTCTATTTTACTATGTTTTCCTCTCATTTCATCAGTCTCTTTATCTATCTCCTTATCTCTGATTCTATCTCTAACTCCCTCTATTTTACTATGTTTTTGTCTCATTTCATCAATCGCTTTATCTATCTTCTTATCTATCTCTAACTCCCTATATTTTACTAAGTTTTCCTCTCATTTCATCAGTCTCTTTATCTATTTCCTTATCTCTGAATCTATCTCTAACTCCCTCTATTTTACTATGTTTTTATCTCATTTCATCAGTCTCTTTATCTATCTCCTTATGTCTGAATCTATCTCTAACTCCCTCTATTTTACTATGTTTTTCTCTCATTTCATCAGTCTCTTTATCTATCTCCTTATCTCTGAATCTATCTCTAACTCCCTCTATTTTACTATGTTTTCCTCTCATTTCATTAGTCTCTCTATCTATCTCCTTTTCTCTGAATCTATCTCTAAATCTCTCTATTTTACTATGTTTTTAGCTCATTTCATCAGTACCTGTATATGTCTGTACTGGTATAATTTCTATAAAATTGGGTTTTAAGAACTAAAGAGACAGTGGATAATAATTAAAGACTTGGCTTTTAACGTGTAAGGCAATCAAGAGAATAAAGGAGTAGGAGAGGGAATATCTTTTTCGAGGTAATTGAAAAAGAAGAAGATTATTGAGAGAAATTCTTTAAGGGTGCTGTTATCTCTGGAAAAAAAAAATCAAGATCTACATGAGTTTTCTGTTTATTAAAATGAAAAAATACACAAAAATATTCCTCTATTACCTATAATATACATATTTAATATAATTATGTGCACAAGAAAATTATAATAATATACTATTAATTAATTTTACAAATTATACAAAACTAATCATTTGTAAACAATTTATTATTGATTGACGGGCCAACGCTTATTAAATCACCAAAGCGAGATTCAAGAGACATAACAGTCCCTTTAATGATTCAGTCTTGTGTCCTAATCGATGTATGCAGCAGAAATTAAAAATTGTAAAAATAGCTATACCATTAAAAAAAAGATTAAAGGTTGCAGCCCAGGGCATGGGCTGCAACAAGTTCACCCCTCGTTAGATTTGGAAAGAAATAACTGTAACAAATAAAGCTTGAGGAGTCATCGCTTGAGGAGTTCGGCTCATCAAGCGGTGGCCCACAAGACATAATACATAATTAAAACAATAAATAATTACAAAATATTAATTAATATTAAAACTGGTAATGGCTGCTTATCGGGTAGCTGCTAGGTAGGTGGCGTCGCTTCAACCCTGCACCTTGTCCGAGAGAGTACGAGGGGTGGCCCCCCGTCCACCACTGGGGGTTGTCCTCGAAATTGTCGGTTGTTGCTCCTCCTCCTTAGTCTCTAATGCGCATGCGCGTGGACTCCGTGTAGGGGTGCACATGTGCGTTGGCGCCGGGCGGGGAGGGGTAGGGGGGAGGGGACCGCCGACCCCCCTCCCACCTACCCCTCCCCGCCCGGCGCCAACGCACACCCACATTCCAACATGGAGTCCACGCCCATCGCCACATTAAAGACTACAAAAGAGGAACAACCTCCGACCAATTCGAGGACAACTCGCAGTGGTCTTAGAGGTTGCTTCCCCTTGCGCTCTCTTTAACGTGGAGAAGAGCTGTTGGAAGCAACTTACCTAGCTGCTACTCATCGCTAGCGATGACCAGTAAATAGGGGTAGCTACCCTTCTAAGCAAGCAATGAATTTAAATTGAAAAAAATTAATTTAAAAAAAAACTAATCTAATCGAGAGGTGTAGCTACCCTTCTACTTAAATACAATCCAAAATAAATTAAAAATAAATTAATCTTGGTCCATTAAATCTCCTAATCCTCATGTTGGGTCCAAAACCAGAAGACACTGTCGGCTTGATAAGAATAAGCATCTTTCCGAATCAAAGGTGGAATGTAATCTGAAACTAATTGAGATGTTAGTCTGATGTACCCATTTTGGACACAAGCTGAATCGTTAAAAGGACTTTTGCTTCTTAAAGTTTCGTAGTTATTGCTCAATCATTACTTCCAATTAATTAATTTTTAGTAACCAATAATTAAAAATATTTTGATTCAAAATATCCTGAAAGCGCTGTGAGAAAATCAACTTAGATAATAACTTGGTCCATTAAGTTTTCTAAAAATCCTCTTGATGTGGACTAAAAGGCACTCTCACTGTCGACGATTTAACGGCAACTAAAATAAAATGTGTTTTATTAGTATGTAATTTAGGCATGTTTCGATTAAGTAATTAATTTTTAATTTGCAATAAACATTAAATAAAAATACATGCAGCATTCACCATAACAAAAAGCAAACAAACTTCTAGAGTATATTCTATATTTAAAATTAATTAAAATAACTTACTTAAATTTTAGTAATTTTCGTCCAATGATCATTTCCAATTAATTAACTTTTAATAACCAATAATTAAACATAATTGGACCCAAAATATCTCGAAGGCGCTGTCAGTAAATAAACTTAGATAAAGTAACTTCAACTTGGTCCATTAAGTTTTCTTGTAATCCTCTCGATGTTAGGCAAAATAAAGCACTGTTAGTCACAAGACCATCTTTCGAAGATTTCGAAGATTTGAACGGAAACTGAAATAAGAAACGTTTTAGTATGTAATAGGCATGTGTCGATTAACTAATTAAAAATACAAGGTGTAAGCAAAGTGCTTCAATAAAGTTCTAGGAGGGGGAGTTCTCTACTTAAAATTAGGTACTCACTTTAATTTTAGTAGTTATCGCCCAATGATTATTTCCAATTAATTAACCAATAATTACAAATATTTTGATTCAAAATATCTCGAAAGCGCTGTGAGAAAATAAACTTAGGTAAAATAACTTTAACTTGGTCGATTAGGTTCTTTAAAATCCTTTTGATGTGGACCCAAAGACGATAGAACGGAAACTGAAATAAGATATGTTTTAGTATATGTTTCGATTCAGTAATTAATTTTTATTTTTCAATATAAATTAATTAAAAATACATGCAGCATGCAGCATAACAAAAAAGCAAACAATTTCTAGGGTGTCTTCTCTATTTAAAATTAATTAAAATTACTTACTTAAATTTTAGTAATTTTCGCCCAATGAATATTTCGAATTAATTAACTTTTAGTAACTAATAATTAAACATATTTTGATCCAAAATAGCTCGAAAGTAAATAAACTTAGATAAAATAACTTCAACTTGGCCCATTAAGTTTTTTTGTAATCCTCTCGCTGTTCGGCAAAATGAAGAACTGTTAGTTACAAGACCATCTTTCAAAGTCGAAGATTTGAACGGAAACTGAAATAAGAAACATTTTAGTATGTGTTAGGCATAGTCATTAGTCAACCAATGATTATTTTCAATTAAGTAATGAATTTTTTATTTGCAAAATATAATTATTAAAATTAAAATTATTATTAATTATTAGAAGTTTATTAGCTAAAGCCCGTTTTGCAAATAGCCCAAAACTTAAGCAATTACTAACTCTAAAAATACTTATTATGTATTTGCAAAATATCTCTTACACTTTACATACCCTTAAAAAGACAAAAAGTACGTACATTAATCTTTGTTAATTTTCTTGTAATCCTCGATTCATTGATCATCGGAATTATTCTGGTATAGAGAGCACTTCACGAACGATCTTTACCGCTCCAAAGGTAAAGGAAAACTGAAATTAGTTACGATATATTTACTGTAATACACACAGAGTGATTCATAAAAAGATTAATGTTATGATTTATTTTTATGTTTACAAAATTTATGGGTAGGTAAATACTAAATGCTTATCGCTTCATTATACAGGATGTTGAAGAGAATAGAATTTCAAACATCAGATTACTACGGATTTACATACTAATTTAACTTAATTAAATGTTTAATTGTCAAGAGATATTTTACAAAACTTAAGAAATTATTAACTCTAAAAATACTTATAATATATTTGCAAAATATCTCTTACACTTTACATACCCTTAAAAAGACAAAAAGTACTTACATTAATCTTTGTTAATTTTCTTGTAATCCTCGATTCATTGATCCTTGAAATTATTCAGGTATAGAGGGCACTTCACGAACGATCTTTACATCTCCAGAGTTAAAGCAAAACTGAAATCAATTACCAAATATTTACTATAATAGACACAAAGTGATTCATCAAAAATTTAATGTTATGATCCATTTTTATTTATTTTTATTTTCTTTTTACAAAATTTATTGTTATGCAAGATAAATGCTTATCGCTACATTATACAGGATGTTGAAGAGAATAGAATTTCAAACATCAGACTACTACGGATTTACATAATAATATAAATTAATTAAATGTTTAATCATTGAGAGGTATTTTACATAGTAAGAAGTTCATTAACTAAAGCCTATTTTGAAACTAGCGCAAACCCTAGTAAATACGAAGGTTTTTGTCAGCATTTTCCTTTAGTTGAGTGGAATTCCGTCCTCCCCTAATAAATTAATCAACTCGAAAATATTACTCGCAAAAAATTTATTACAAAAAATACACCCTTAAAAATAATTGATTGATTGGTTGATTTGATCATTAATAATTATTTGTATTTCTTAGATAATTTAACAAATTAGTAATTCTAGTTTTTTTCTTATTTTAGGGAGTTAATGAATGAGCGACCCAATCCAACTAATTACCAGGTAATTGCTTTAATTACCTACCTACATCATACAAATTATTAATTACTTTGACTTGATGTAAGGATTTGTTATAAAAAGTTATTTTTTTGCTTTTTATTAAATTAATGGCTACATATTTGAAGCACTACGTAATTGAAAATACATATTTTGTAATTTTTATAATAATCTAAATAGAGAATTAAAACGCTTTTAATTTATTTAAATAATTAGAGAAGTACTTAATATCATAAATCTTACTTACCAACTTTTTTCAGTCGTTTCATTGGGAATGCAACTGGCAGCTTAATTTCTACTATTCCAACTCCATATCCAGGATTTTCTAATTGTAGTACCTACGCACTAACTCGCACATCCTTGGTAGTACGACGTCTTAGTCTAAGTGGAGGATTTGTCTTCTGAAAAAAATAATTATAGGTATATAAGTAACTCTTTTGTTTAATAATTTATAAAATTTATAAAATTAATTGTTATAAGAGTACCTATTAGTAAGAACAGTAAGTTGTACGATTCATTATAGTTATTATTTGTAGGTAAATACCACCTAAGTGCTATTTGAGTGCCCAGCGATCACGAACATCTGGTTGACTGTCCAAAGCACTGACTTAAAGGCCTTAGGACCCTTCAATGAAATTGTTAGAGAAAGCATTCTGCATGCGGTATACAACATTGACATTTTTTTATTCTGATAAAAAGAATCGACAAAGAAATTGGGTACTCCAGTGCTGGATTACCCATGAAGCGCTTGCTTTATCGCTGGTGTTGAGGAGAGGCGGGAAAAAAGTAAAATAGTTAAGGAAAATGAATGCTCTATAACTTTTCTTTCCTGATGACTGTTTTACTGTAAAACAAGGGCTGAGGTGCTAGAAGCAAAAGTTTGACGCAAAACGTGAGGCTTGTTTTTCTTTCTTACATTAACGTTTTTTGTGGACGAGTATTTAAAAAACTATAAGGAATAGAAAAAGACGAGTACAAGCAATTTTATAGGAAATTTAATAAGCATTCATTTTGCTAAGAATAATTTCTTCCCTAGGATACACCGTTTTCGAGATAAAAGCGAAAACCTCAAAAACGGGACCTTTAAACCACCTTCAACCCTTAGTTGTGCACCTAGAACCGGGGTCTTTTAGTATTTTTACTTCCTAACCAATCCAAATACATTAATAAAATAAGATTCCACTCTCTACCATGTGCTCTGTAACCTTTTTGTTGACTAGGCCATAACCAAACATTTGTATTGTGAGCTGCAGTGTATTTTTGTAGGGGCTCAACATTCTTCCGGCTCTCTACAATGGCTCTGACAGGGTTGTAGCTTGGACTGAAATTCACGTCTTTATACTACACACGCGCAAACTAAAACTCCTAACTCAAACGGTATTTAGGATTTTCACTGGCAAAGTGGCAAAGTAACTACTTTTTACATAAAAAGTAAGATTTTACTTTGACATCCCTCTCAGGTGGGTTTCTCGACCTCCTCACCGAGTAGAAGTTTGTTATCAACAGTCAGGCCTTAATCCAGTGCTTTGAACAACCAAGCAGATTTTCGTGTTCAGTGGCACTCAAATAGCTTATTTCCAAACCATGGGCCTGAATACGATCACCCCCATTTCCCTGTTATCGGCTCCTGAAGCCGGGACTATAAAGGGAATTTAAGACACCCACTAAGTTACGTTTTAAATTTTGAGAAATCGGTTTTCCGTGACCTAATTATGCAGTATGCACCCCCTTTAATTAAAAATTTGTGATATAAAAGTCAAAACAAGGCCATAAATGGGAAGTTTACCCATACCTAAGTAGTAGGTATATTTGTACAGCCGGCCAAAAAGTTTTTAGCCACCCCCTGACAACATTTAAAAAGCAACCAACATTACACGCCGTGTAAATTAAACGGCGTGTAAATTAAACGGCGTGTAATGTTGGTTGCTTTTTAAAATTGTCAGGGGGTGGCTAAAAACTTTTTGGCCGGCTGTACATGATTTAGGTACCAAGCTCCAAGAGATTTCTTCAAACAATTTACAAGGTACAATAATCTCTTGTAAGCTGTTTCTTTTTATGACTTTTATAGCTCTACTTTAAATAAGGGTGTGCTTTTTAATATTTAATTTTTAATTAAAGAAGATATTTGTACTATTATTCTTCTATATTCGTACAAAACTTTAATAGTTTTTACCTTCTACTTTAAAGACTTATGCTGTACAAGCTTTAAAACTTTTAAGAGCTCTAAGTTTTTTTGAGGGGTAGTTATTTAAATTTTGAAAAAACGACCATGATATATGAGTCCTTGGCTAGCCCGTTGTCGATTTTGAACCCTCCAGCTCTTGTGGTTCAGATGTTGAAAGTAGATACTGTCACAAACCCTAACTAATAATGCACCATCTTTAGTTTAGTTAAAAATTTGTTATTCAAAAGTCAAAATTTTGGGAACACGGCCATAAACGGGTAGTTTATAGAAGATATTTGGACTTGGATAGATATTCTTCTATATTCGTACAAAATTTTAATAGTTTTTACCTTCTACTTTAAAGAATTAAGCTGTACAAGCTCTAAAACTTTTAAGGGCTCTAACTTTTTTTGAGGGGTAGCTATTTAAATTTTGAAAAAACGACCATTATATATGAGCCCTCGGCTAGCCCAGTGTCAATTTTTAACCCTCTAGCTCTTGTGGTTCAAAAGTTGAAAGTCCAAATCAGATAATTTTGATAAAAATTCGCTAAAAATTGATAAGACACAGTCAACGAACAAGTTGACGTGACAGGAGTACAGCAGAGTTTAGGAGTTATGGTGAGATATTTCAAATCCAAATTTTATCTTTTAGTTCATGTAAACAAAGAAAACATAACCTCATGACTTTTGTTTACTAAAGTTCTAAAGTTTTGAGAAGCTTTTAAGGGATTATGTGTTACTTGTTGTTATATGAAATGTAATTTATATTAAAACTGGGTAAGCTTATTGAAAAAAAAAAGAATTCTACTATATCTATATATCGAGAATTGCTCTCCGATGCTCAGGTAACAATATTTCTAAATTGCATGGATTGCAATTGGTGGTAGCTACCATCGAAAAATTTATATGTAACATATAAGCTATCGTTAAAAGACCATGAAGGACAAGAGCAGCTGTATGAATTTATACCTACCTATCGGAGACATTGTCTAATAGTCGATAAAATGTTTAGAAGATAAAGTTAAAATAAAGGCAAATTTTTGTCTATCAAAACTACATTTTATAACAATCATCTGCATCGTACTTTGGAGAAAAGACGTTTTACATTCTTACGAAAGTAATAGGTATGATTTAATTATACATTTTAATGAATAGATTAAATTTCAAATGGTTTAATTTTAGCTGGAAAACAGAAGATTATGTGTTTATTGATATTTACCATCTATCTAAGAAGCAATTGTGCATTTCCATCTGCATTTCCTACTCCTCGTCAAGAGCACAGTTGAAAGTTGAAGTAAGTTAGTGCAAGACAACCGAACTGACCTCAAGAAAGTAAAGTAAAAAGCCCAGCTGTAATGTCGAATTGATAAAATTTATTGGAAGATTTGAGAGATTAAGAGACAATTAAGTTCACTTTATTCTTTACTACTGATTGTCATGTATTCTTGGTTTATAATTCTTGTTTTCGTTAAATCAATTAAGATTCAAATGTGAAGTAAAGGAATGTACAATATTATGTAACAATACCAGCCACAAAGTCACATAAATTACATTATAGTATTTATTAACAATGTACCAATTATTTCATCGTGTTCAGTTTCAATAAACAATGCTAATGCGATAAAAGTTAATGTGTCTTTAAAAAACCACTATAGTTAAAAAAAATTAAACTATCTTTAACTGTCTTGAACTTTAAAATTGTATCATTCTTCTTCACTTAAGTGATAAAAATAACTACAATTAAATTCACTTTTAGTTTGCTCCAGCAGCCAAGCCTTTAGTGTAAGTTTTCAAATGGGCCGATACTCATAAATACGGTTTAAATATCAGTTATAATTTAAAGCTGCACAATTAAGATGTTCCCAAGTCATTGAGTTTTAAGTGTTCCCATAAAAATAGATTGTCTTAATTTTAATTTAAGTACTAATTGGAAGTTATTTTATGTTTTATGACAACAAATACTAAAAGTGACCATAGCTGACATTAAGCAAGTAACGAAGTAAATAAGTCGACTTAACAAGAACAGTTTCAAGACTTTCTATACGAAGGAATCATGTCCTTTCACTTTTTCCAACAGATTTTCTCAATGTAATTGTTTACACCAAATGCTGTATTTTTTACATATACCTAAACTAAAATCTCTCTTGCAGAAAGTTATTTCTTAAGATCTAGTATTATTTAAAAATTGTATGTTGCTTAACACGTTCGTTGCCAGCCTGACTTCAGGAAAGTGCTGTTTATCGGGGGCCAACCTACTTTTTTTATGTAATTTGTAAAACGTGGTGGCTCCAGTCGTAGCCATCGGCATATGCACAGAGTTTCGATTCGAGCTGCCAGCAGCGAATGCGTTAAATACAATCAGATCAAATCATTTTTAAATAAAATTAGCTTAAAATAACAGCAAATATATCACATCGAAGACAAACATATTTTTGTTGAACTTTCAACTATTGTAATTGTTTATTTTTTTTCACAGCAGATTTTTCAATTCGTTGAGTCGTTTTCTTATTTTAAACTCTACTCCCTTTTATATGTAAATGGTTCCTATTTTTTAGCTGAAATAAAAACATTTGAAACTTAATCTATTTACAAAAATGTATAAGTAATTAAACTATACTTATTACTTTCGTAGAATGTAAAACATCTTTTCTCCAAAGTATGATGCAGACGATTGTTGTAAAATGTGGTTTTGATAGACAAAATTCAGCCTTTATTTAAATATTAAATATACTGTAAAATATACTGTTAAATGTTAAAATATGAACACACATCGATGATAGCTACCACCACTGCAATTTAAAACATACTGTTACCTGAGCATCGGGGAGCAATTCTCGATATATCTAGGTTTGAATTCTTCTTTTTCTCAATAAGCTTACCCAGTTTTAATTTAAATTATATTTCATGTAATAACAAGTAACATGTAAGATCTCTTAAAAGCTTCTCAAAACTTAAGAAGTATAGTAAACAAACGTCAATTTGAGGTTATGTGTCTTTGTTTTGACATGAGCTAAAAGATAATTATGTAGTATTAATTTGAAATATCCCTACATTTACATTTAACCAACTCGTAATACTCTTCTGTGCTCCTGTTACTTCAATTTGTTCGTCGACTGAGTCTTATCAATTTTTAGCTCATTTTTATCAAAATTATCTGATTTGGACTTTCAACTTTTGAACCACAAGAGCTAGAGGGTTAAAAATTGACACTGGGCTAGCCGAGGGCTCATATATAATGGTCGTTTTTTCAAAATTTAAATAGCTACCCCTCAAAAAAAGTTAGAGCCCTTAAAAGTTTTAGAGCTTGTACAGCTTAATTCTTTAAAGTAGAAGGTAAAAACTATTAAAATTTTGTACGAATATAGAAGAATATCTATCCAAGTCCAAATATCTTCTATAAACTACCCGTTTATGGCCGTGTTCCCAAAATTTTGACTTTTGAATAACAAATTTTTAACTAAACTAAAGATGGTGCATTATTAGTTTAGGGTTTGTGACAGTAAAGTATCTACAACTTTCCTTACTTACAATTTCCAATTTTAAGGCCGTTTTCCCAAAATTTCTCTGAGAAATGAACAACCCTAAAGTAATTACGCACCCATTTTAATTTTATATAGAACTCAAAATTTTGGCCTTAAAATTGGAAATTGTGAGTAATAAATCTTAGGCCAGATAACAGAAAAAATGGGGGTGATCGTATCCATCCAGACCCATCTATTGGGAATAAACTTATTCCATGAAGCGCGTGCTTTAGGGCCTGGGTATTGTGGAGGGCATTACTATCATGGAAATTTCTTTGAAGTTTAACTATAAAATTACGAATTCCACACCTCATCTAGTCACGTTTTTTTTAATTTTACTTGAAACCAAATATTACTCAAAATCTTTAAAGGCGTAGACACACGCACTAGCTTTTATTCCGCCTTGATACCCGCCTTTTATACCCGTGTATGTAGATGCCTAAAAGTGGGCAGACAAGCCGGAGTAAAAGCCTGTCCGTGTATCTCTATCTTTAAACCAACATGATTAGCTTTTAATAAATTATGAGGAGTATTTTTTACTCCAATGACATTTAGAAATCTCTTAAATGAATTGGTCAGTTTTGAGAAACTTTAACGTAGATAACGATTACAAAAAGTATAATAGTATGTGCTAATTAATAACAGGATGAGCGGATGAGCCAATTATAAGTTGTCACCACGATTAGAATTACTACTATAGGATGGAGGGTAAACGGAAGTTTACGTGCACTTTTAGCAACTCTTCCCGTTCCTTCAGTTTTTAATCCATGCTTTGGATAAACTCAAGGAGAGTGGAGGATGAAGTGTTTCTAATACTGCTCGTGTTTGCGTTAACGTGACATAGCAGCAGCGGTGACATATCGCATGCTCTATTATTTCATCTGCTGCACTTCGTCCTCGTCAGATGTGGGTATTAACAAAATTGCTAATTTACATTATTTACCCACTACGGATAAATAATCTATCCACTACGGTTCTGAAAATCTTCCTCTTTAGAGAAAGAAAAAAGTAAGAAATATGACAGCATTCTGCATCTGGGATGCAACATTGGAATTTTTTCATTCTTTTTTTTATATGCCTAGTGTTGTGTAGGGCCGGAAAAAAAGTTAAATAGTTAAGGAAATTGAATGCTCTATAACTTTTTTTTCTGAAAACTGTAAATCGAAGGGCTGAGGTGCTAGAGGCAAGAGATTGACGCAAAACGTGAGGCTTATTTTTTTTTCATACATTAATGATTTTTGTGGGCTAGTATCTCAAAAACTATAAGTAATAGAAAAAGATGAATAGAAGAAATCTTATAGAAAATTTAATAAGCTTTCACTTTGCTAAGAGTAATTTTTTCCCTAGTATACACTGTTTTGGAGATATAAGCAGAAACCCAAAAACCGGAATCTTTTCATCAACATATTTCTAAGAAATCATCTTTGGAATGTTAATTGTAAAATGATCAGTTTTCCTTTCCAATACTTCTTGATTTGTTTTAACTTTGTTTTATAAAAGATGAAAGATCTAAAAAGATCTATTAAACCTTGGTAAGAGTCTGCACCTAATTTCTTTTGATTATCTTTACAAAAATTCGTCCTATTTCTTCAATTTTTGTGGAACTATCAACTGGATGGTGTTTGGCAACAATGATCTAAGTCACTAGTATGTAGTTCTACATAAATTAATAAAATAATTTAGTAAATTGGCGTTTTGAAAACATCGTTTTCATGATGGCATCACCAAGACCAAATGTTCGTTAAATCAATTTTGCTTGTTGTAGAAGACATTAATTATGAGGAACAGTTTAAAATTAGAAAGACATAAAAAACAAAGTGTGGGTTAGTAGATCATTGTTGTAAAACACTATCCAATTAACCATTGTTGAAACAGCCGACGGCCCATTAAAAATTCATTTATTTCATTGCAAATGGCTATTCTACAAATCTACACCTTCCTATAAGCTGCTCGACCCACTCTTTTATTTTTTTAGTTTTTTTTTATTAGGTACTAAATGGATAAAACAAAGGGGTAAATTAAAAAAATTTATATAAAACTCAAAATTTTGGGAAAATGGCTTAAAATTGGAAAGTTATAGATACTGTAGCATCCTCTTTAATTAAAAGTTTTGTGCACCAAGCTTTTTTATAACATTTTCTATGCATTAAAATATTTTTTATAATGTTTTTTATGAACCAAACTACAGTAATGTCCGCTTATAACGAACTTCAAGGGACCAATAAAATCAGATCGTTATATCCAAGGTTCGTTATAAGTGATAAAATAATAAAAACGCAGTTGTAGTAAATTAGTTGCAGTTGTAGTAAAAAAAGTTCGTTATAACCAAGAGTTCGCTACAACCGGGTTCGTTATAGGCGGACATTACTGTATATTTTATATGCAGTTTATTATTAACAGACTTTTTTCTACAAAAAATTTAATCAATTACTAGAAGTAACGTGCACCACATACCAGAGGGTTAAGAAATATAAACAAAATTTATAATACAAATAAAACGCTCAAGATTTATTTATATTATTTTTAATAAATAAAAGAATTTAAATTATTTTTTTACATAAATGGATATTAATAAATCCAATACACCATATAAAATTACTAATAGTATGGTAAGGGAGTTATAATTAAAATGATAATCACTACTAAGCGTTAACAATTAATTAAATTAACTTAAATTAAATGTTGATCACAATATTTAAATTTTCACCCTTAATTTTGAAGTAAATGAATTAAAACTTGGTAGAAATATTTATTTTAATGTAGATAACAACTTCCAATCAAAAAAAATTAGAAAATCGAAAGTTCATTTTCACAAGAGTAACCCTTATTTTTCTAAAATTTGCTGATCTGTGTTACTGATAAGAATCTGAACTTATGGCGAAAATCGGACTTATATTAACTTTCTCCTACTCATTTCCTACCACTGAAGAAATATCAACCAATAATAGACGAGTATTGAAAGTTGCCTATATGATGGGCGCAAATTGCTTTATACGACAAGAATTTATTATTTATTAAGAAATTGGTTAAATTTATAATAATTATTCTACCCGCTAGTAAATAAGGGTTTCAAGATATTAAATCTTAAACAAGAACTACACGTTCTCCAATAGATGTTTTTAAGTTTCTTGAACAGTGACATTTACAAATTTCAGTGTGCCCACCAAATCGACTAAAAATAATAATTATCCAATTTAATATAAAAAATTATGCTTTACATATTTTTCAAGTTGAAATACGAAAACCAAATTTGGCTAGGCATTGTGTACTTGTGTAGTTACCCTTGCAACCACTTTTAACAGACAGTTACAAAGGGAAATAAATTAATAAGGATAATTATTTTTAATAGGTTTGTAAATGGGTCTAAATAGGTCTAAAATTTGTAAATGAAATATGTACTACAATAATAACATAATTATAAATTGAACTAATTTTTTAATAAATACAATTTATTTATAAATACAAATTATTTACAATTAATTAGGTAACAATGGCAACATTGGAATCTTTTTTTTTTTCAGTTATTCAATTTTTGATTTAAAAAAAGTAATAATTCAATAAATGGTAATAAGTCATTGACATGTTGTGTAATATTATTCACACAATTTCTGATATTTTGGGTATTTTTTGGAGAGCAAAGAAAGAAAAAATCAGTTTTGAACTTTAGGTCTCCCACAATTTATCGTTTAACATACGAAAACGAGAACTACAAGAACTAAAAATTTACAAAAATATTTTGATATGTTGACGGGCTTACAATTTTTAGTATGCTCAGGCAACTGAATAAATATAATTTCCAAGTTAAAATACAAAAACAAAATTTTGATTAGTGGTTGTTTTCTTACCCTAAAGTTCAATAACCGCTTATGACAAATGTTTACAAAAAGTTACATGAGAACATTAATTAATAATTAAAACAGTCTCTGTACCTTATTAGTATTTCTGTTATTCCTTGCTTTGCGTATTTTGCCCTTATTACATTAAAATAATACACTATTCACTAAAGTCTTGTGTCTAGATGCAAACAGTTCGACTAACATATAAAAACTAAAGCTCATGCAACAAATAATTAGATAACAATGACTATTGATGTTTCATATTACATTTTG
This sequence comes from Malthinus seriepunctatus, assembly GCA_963924605.1. NCBI lineage: Eukaryota > Metazoa > Arthropoda > Insecta > Coleoptera > Cantharidae > Malthinus > Malthinus seriepunctatus. The sequence continues at coordinate 121,526,867 of OZ004600.1, read as the reverse complement.
AACTTTTCAATTTATTTTTTTTAATAGTAAACGTGTATTAATCATTGACCATTAAATTTAACTGCGATATTCTAATAGTTTCTTAGACTTAACAAATTTTCCACTTAAAATAAGCAGTAGTTTTTGTATAATCTAGTGATTCCTTATTGTTAAACCTATATTTTTAAAAATTAAATAAAAAAATTACTTTACATTTTTTTGAACTTATTGTAATGTTTATATTAACATTATTTTGATGCATACCCTACAGCTTTTACAAGAAACTTCCAATCAAAAAAAATTTCAAAACTCAAATTGATTATCAACAAAAGTAAACGTTAAGTTTTTAAAAATTGAAGATCTTTGGTACTGATAAAAAAGTAAACTTGTGGCAAAACTTGGGCCTTTTATTAACTTTTTGAATCACATGACTGGCTATCCCACTCTACAAATTGGTATAGTTTTTATTAACATTCAATTTAACTCATAGTGGAGCGTGCTAAGAAAGTTGTCTATCCTGTTAGGCGTAATATTTAACAAAATTCAAAATTAAATTTCGAATTATTAGTTAATTGATATTTACATAATCCTTATATAGAATTGCACAATTATTGTAAATCTTAATTATAACTAATTAAGTCGAGTCACTATTTAAATAATTATAGTCAGTTCAACAGAAAAAGTATTTTTAACAATTAATTAAGTACGTATAGGTACCTACTAAAACTAAAAGTAATTAAAATTTGCATAAGTAAATGTGAATTAACGACTTTGCTTTATTGTGTCCACGAATGGATCTTCTTTATTAAACCCATTATCCATTTTTTTCAAGCTTAAGCAGTTTTCTGAAACAAATAAAAATAAATTAATTAAGTTGAAAATTAAGTATCGGTGTAGGTATAGTGTATAGTCCGCCCAACGAAAAAAAAGCTCGCTTAGGAATGTGCGTTTGGTTTATTACGGTTCCACAGCGGAACTTAAACCGCGTCATGTTTTACGACTTTTAAACATTGTTAAAAATCCCAGTTATGTGTTAATGTAATTAAATAATTGGTTCACTCATCATAGACTATGGATTTCGTAGAGAAAATAATTCCCCTCCCTTTCTACCGAGCTTTTCTTTCAAAAATCGTGCTGTATGTGTATTATATGAGCACTCTTCTATGTTTTAAGTAGATAATTTCAGAATTTTTTAACGATTTAATAAGCAATATAACTAATTCATACAGTTAAATGGTATGCAAAGGTACAAAGGTAGTGAATTCTCTTTATTCTTATAGCTAACTATTACTGATATTAATTAGGGTCAATGCCACATCTAGATCATTTACAAAGAATTAACAAAATTATCTATTAAATTAAATTTAAGGTGACCGGATATCCGCAACTTTTCAGTCTAGTATATTGTCCTCAAGGATTATAAATATAAGGCAAGGTTGCATTTACTATCTGTTAATTTAAAGCATACAAATTAATTTCAATTAGACCCTTAGTGAGAAATTTTCAAGTTGTAAACAAATTATATCTAATGGTATAAGAAACTACTAAAAAGCTGCATAAACTGGCACGAGCTGCTTAATCATTTTTAATATTTTTGATTTTTAGGTGATTTTTTTCAGTTTCCAAAAGTTGATTTTATTCAAATGTATACGAGTAAAGCCAAAGCTATTATCTACAATATTCAAAAATGTTTTAATTAAGTTTTTTTACTTAATTAATTGTACGACTGTTGTTACCTAAAGTAAACTATAAATTTAAACAATTAGAGTAAAATTACGTCAATTACTAAGTTGTTTGCTTTGCAAATGCTAAATTACTTAGCTGTAATTTAATGTCATTTAAATCTACTTAATTATAATATTAGTGTGAAAGTAAACTCACCTTAAACGTTTACTAATTAATGATTCCTCCCTAGGGCTTCAAAGGCAGCATTTTATTGTTTGTAATTAAATCCACATTTGTATAAGAGCAAATCGGATTTTTATTGGAGATGGATCGATGGATGGAACCACAAGCTCCAGTTCTCAAGACTGGAAGTTGAATTATGCTGTAGGAATTTTCAAGCAGTTTCTTTAATCTTCTGTTTTTCTTATTTTTTGCCTAAAAAGTCAATTCTTTAGAGATTATATTGTAAAAATATTTTATTTTTAAATCAAGAAATCATTTAGCCCAAAAATAAGTACATTAGTAGAATAAGGGGTTTATTGAAAATGTAAAGACATGATAAATCAGGCAACTAGAGAAGGAATTGGATCAATCCAGATGTATCCATTTAGGGGACTTTAATTCAACGGTGGTTGCAAGCACGTAACTACGGAAGAGCCAGGATGGGCCCAGGTCATCCAAAATAAAATTTTGCTCGCTCACTCTTGTGCCCACCCTGATAATATTACAATAATAAGGGAAAATTCAGATATTTACAGTGTAATCTGATTTCACTTAAAATATTCCATCTAAAGTTTTATTAGCTCACCCAAATTGAACAACAATTTGAGACCACCAAGTGCCCACCTGATTTTAGGAAGCTAGTTACGTGCCTGTGGGTGGTTGTTTCTCTTATTCTATTTTCAACCTTTTTCTCTCTTGTCATTTATCTTTTTTCAGTTGTCTTCTATTCATTGCCGTTTCAATTTCATTTTTAATTGTTTCTTGATCTTCATCGAGAAGAAAAAAGAGGAATTCAACCAGAAGCATGATATGTGAACTTCATCCAGACTGGCAAATCTCAGAAGTGACTTTTGAATATTAAAATAAAGTAAAAACTTACCTCATATCAGATTAAATTATTTTCAAAGCAATTGTAACCAATTGTTCATTTCACATCTTCATTACCAAATCACTATTATCTGAGGCCTTAAGCCAATGCTTTGGGCAGCCAACCAGATTTTCGTGTTCTGTGGCACTCAGATAGCTTATTCCCAAAAGATGGGCTTGAATACGATCACCCCCATTTTTCTGTTATTGGCTTCAGGACTATGATGTTTTTTATAGGTGCAATTGATTACTTACATTAGTTCTGAAACTTGAATTTCGTCATTAAAAACAGATTATGGTCTTCCTTACAAATTCTACTGCCCATGAGGATGTCCAGAACCTATACGGGCTTAAGCTACTTTTTTATAATCCACAGGATAGGTAGAATTGATTATGAAATCAATTTCAGTGGACGATGAATCGTAAAGATCAGCTAACAAGACAACCAATTTCTTCCAATTCCACTAAGCTTCCTGGAAATCCTATTTACAATCTCCTATTGCTCATTGATGAAAGTTTACCTGAAAAAGAAATTCCATGTATCAATATGAATTTACAACATTAGAAAATTATTCAAAATCAATAAATTTGGAGCAATCACATTGGTTTGAATTTTCTGAATTTTTTATGGTTAGAAATTAATTATTTAATTAAAAAAGATGTAAAAATATATTTGATTCTAAATTAAGCTTAAAGTTTAGTAATTCGACTTCATAAGTAATTACACCTAAAAATAAAATTTTAAGTAATTGCTCCTTAAAATAAAATTGCATGCTAATAATAAGAACATACAAATAATAATAACAAATTATGAATCATTAAACTCGTCTAATATTATACCAGAAATATAAACTTGCCATAAAACTCAATTAGCACATGAATGTGCACGTCAACTAAAAATTAGACCTTATTAAGTGGATAGTATATAAAAGGTAGTAAGTCTTAAGGACTCATAACAATAACATTCAACACTTAAGTAAGTTGCCAAAAAAACAAAAAACATTTTTTAACCAAGGTAAGTTCGCTAATAATCGTTAATTAAAATTCAACCCTAACATTTTTTTTTAAATAATAGATGAAGCAAATTGCAATGTATGGAATTTTATTATTAGTGGTGGCAATCAATTGTAAACCATTAACTGATTCTGTGAGCATTACAAGAGACGCCGAAATACAGCTACCTGGTCGAGAGAGAATCAATAAAAGATCAGTACCAGAAGAAGAGTCCGAAGAAGATGCTTACAGCACTCAAGAAGACGAAACGGAAACTGAAAACCCTTACGAAGAGTACGCGCGCGATTTAAGATCGATAAACAAAAATGATTACGCTAACGAAGAAGATGTTATGGAACCTGCCGAAAATGGTTTGGTATTCCGTCCTCTATTCAGATCTAGAAATTCCGAAGCGCGACGTAGCCGACGATCTGTAGAAGATCAAAGAAATTACGATGATATGGAAACTGCCGAAAATGGTATGGTTTTTCTTCCTGTATTCAGAAGAAGTGAATCGGGATTTAAATCGTCACGTTCAAGGAGATCCATAAGTGATGTTAATGGAGAAGAAGTTGCAGATTTAGAAACGGCTGGAAATGGAATGGTTTTTCTACCTTTGTTTAGAAGAGGAGAATCTGGAATTAAGTCGTCGCGTTCACGCAGATCGATCGAAGTTGATTTTGATAACCAACGCGTACGCAGATCATTTGGAAAAATAATCAATGACGTAAGTAATAATTATTTGTATTATTTTGCATGTGAGATGATAATTTTCCTTTCTTCAGATCTAAATACGTATCAGAACTCAGGAATAAGATCAACAGATGATAATTTAGATCATATGGAAACTGCTGAACACGGCCTGATGGTTATTCGTCCTTTTTAGAACTAAACAACGTAGCGCATTTTAAAAATATGTCATTAAATTAGTAATTAAGACTGACCATTCATACTTTTCTTAAATTAGAAATCATCATTTGGTTAAGATTTTATTTAATATTTATTTTTGTTGTAGTTTTTTTGTAGAATGTATATTTTTGTATTTTTTAAAAATTAATAAAATATTATTCGAGAATTGCATTGTAATTGACGAGGAACTAAAATAATGGAAAAGAAATAAGAGTGATCAAAACGCAACTTTTCAGGGGGCATATCTGGACATTGTGGCTGTGCTGTATTTTGGCAATGACAATTGTTTTTGAGCCACATTATGGCTTTAAAATTTTTCTATTCTCACATTTTAAATCATATTTTTTTATTGATTCTACAATAGCTTAGACACTGCTTAGAACATTAGAAGTTTTACACTTAAAAAATAATTATTACAGTAATAAATTAATAATAATACTATATTTATTGTAAAGTCATGTTAAATAATTTTTTTACAAAAATATTACAATATAAAAAACGAAAAATGGTTTAAGCTGTGACGATTTTTTAATCTACTTAAACTACTGTAGAAAACTACAAACGAGCACCATTAGATTTTAATCTACGAATACAAATTTCTTAAACTTTTAATTAAAGCACGTCGGAGTTTAAATTTTATTAATCCAAAAAAAATATAATACCCTTCATACCATACCATAAACCCTTGAGTATTATTCATCAGAGAACTGTGCCTTTAAGTAGGTACTAACTGCCAACATAGTAATTCAAAAATACATTTATAATTACATTACAAATTAGAAATGCATTTTCAAAACTTTACAACTAATCTTAATTATTTTAATTAAGTCTTGATTTCTAACGCCAGTATCCACCACCCCATCCACCGTACCCTCCATATCCCCGACCCCATCCACCATATCCCCCACCATATCCTCTACCATATCCGTGATATCCACTTCCCCATCCGCCATAACCACCGCCCCATCCCCCATATCCACCATATCCTCTACCACCCCAACCTCCATATCCGCCGTAACCACCCCATCTTCTATAAGGTCTCCTATATCCAAAACCACCGTATAATCCCCAAAAAGTCGCATCTGTGTCCAAATCAGTTTTATCACCATCCGGTACTACACCATTAGCAGGCACTGAACCACCATACTGTGGACCCACATCTCCTTTCGGTAAACCTTCGGGTAAAGGCAAATTACCCTCAGATAAATTTAAATCATCTTGAGGCACAGGTACATCTCCTTGCGGTAATGGTAAATCGCCTTGTGGTAAAGGTAAACTTTCGGGTAGAATTCGTCCGGGTATTTCTGGAAGGGGTTGTGGTAAACTAGCGGGTAATTCTTCAGGTAAAGTTAGGGGAATTTCAACAGGGCCAGTTTTGGGTAATAAATTTCCTTCCACTTTTTTTTCTTCGGGTAAAGTAACGGCTACTTTTTCCACATTTACTTCTTTATCTCCAATTGCACTGCAATGGGCACTTGCAGCAAGAAGCGAAACTAACAACGTTGCGACCAACATCTAAAAAATAAACAAGAAATTTAAATTAAACGTGAATGAACTAATAAAACTAATTGCTAGTTTACAATGAACTTTATAACAAAAAATAATAAATTAGTTAAGGTCAATAAAACTTGCTATAAATCGTCTTAGGATTTGCAGGTGTATTATGTGGACGTGTGATGAAAAAATTAATTCGCGTATTTTAAATTTAATTAAAAATTAATTAAAAAATAAATCGATTTTAATTCACATAATTGATTTTTTTTTATTTTTTGTTTTTTTTTGAGAGATTCTGTTGATTTTTAAAATATTTTCTTAGGTGACTCCTGCCCAAAGCCTTCATGGTATTTGAAAAAACACTGTGTGACACTGGAAAATTGGAAAAAATATTTATAAAAGTCCTTAATCATACCTTTTCTACTAATTTTATTTACGTTAACTAATTAATAATTTAATTAAAAAAAAGAAAATTAAAAAATTTTCCCGAGTTTCCAATTTTCAGTGCACAACAAAAGGTTTTTAGTGCAAAAATTTTACGTAAAAAAATTGAACATACCTTGATCGCAGTTTTCCTTACAATATCACCAAGTGTAACTCGGAGCATCTTCGACGCCCTGTCCGTTTTATAGGTAGAAGCCGAAGGCTGTTGCGGCTGTTGACCGCTTGGCTTTAGACGATGTTCTTCGTTCTTGCTTCTGGTCAAGGCCAGATGCAACGCACCATTTCAATCTTACTAGTTATACATTGCGAATCTTGGATAATTCCCATCGTTTGAGTTTAAAATAATAAACATACCTACATCGCTAGATTTTTACAATTAATGTCTGAGGAATGTTGCTATCATTCACTTGATCGACTCAGGTGCAAAGTTTTAGCAATAAAAAATTATAAACTTTTTATACCAATGATACAGTTTGAGTTTTAGTTGAGTGCTATTTAAAAATTATTTTGTTTTCTTTTGAAGGTTGGAATTGTTGTTTAAAATCGTTTGTCAATTTCATGAAGGGTTAAGAATAAGAGCAAGAAATCGCTGGATATACAGGGCCTTCTCAAATAATCATAGGTGGACTGAGGGAGGCTGAAGCACGAGCACCACCGCCAGTTGTACGTTGGAGCACTCCTAGGAGGGCTGAATTATTCATAAAGCCCATGAAGCGCGCGCTTTAGGACCCGGTGTTGAGAAGGACCCGGAGGAAAGGAAAAAACTCAAAAAACCTATAGGATTGAACTCAAAAACGGTGGGTCCTAAAGATGTAAAATAAATGAAAGCTTATCAAATTCCCTACAAGAATGTTCCTATTCATTTTTTCTCTATTCCTCATAGTTTTCGAGATATCTGCCCCTAAAAATCGTTAATGTCTGGGAAAAAAATGCTTCACATATAAAAGTAAAAGAAATTTAATGATCTACAACTTCTTTTCTAAGGACTTTTACTTTGGAGGGAGGTATTAGAAGCAAAAGTTTCACGAAAAACGGTTTTTGCAAGCATATATCTTGAAAACTAAAGGAACAAAGAAAAAATTAATGAGAACAATCTTGTAGGAAATTAGATAAGCTTTCCTTTTGCTAAGAATATTTTTTTCTCTTGGATCTACGGTTTTCGAAATATAAGCGAAACTCCCAAAAACAGGACCATTTTACCCTCCTAGACATGTAGCTAGAACCGGGAACCTCTTAACTAATTAAAACACATTCCTGAAAATAAATTTCAACCTCTTCCATGTTCTCTAGGTACCTATAACACCTTCGTTGACTAGAACTAGAGTAATTAACATTTGTTTTGTGGACTGCAGTGTATTTTTGGAGGGATCCGAAAATAATTAGCGCCTCAGGCCTCAACGTTCGTTGATCCGGCCCTGGCTTCCAAAGTCCTGAATTGAAAACTCGATGCAATATGATTTCGGAACGATTGTGCTGTAAGTCTTATTAACGAGATCAGAGCCTTTGGTCAGCTATCTAACTGGGTTGGAGGATGGAGGACTTGTTCGTGTAAACTGCTGTCAATTTTCATCCACAGCACCATAGTACACATGTAAAGTTTGAGGATACTTTAAAGAAACACCCTGTATATTTAATCTTTCTTCAAATGATTTAATTTGCACAAACTACGATTTGACAAATATTTTAGAAATATTAGGAAAAACCTAAACTAAACTATTTGCTAATTAACATTTTTTAAAGAAATAATAATAAAATTATGACGTAGTTGTCTTTGTTTACACTATGATTTGATAATTTGAGTAATACATTAAAATTCTTTAAATTATGTAGGTACATACCCTATACCAGTGTTTTCCTGGTGAATTATGTATGCTCAACACATAAAACATTGAAACATATGTCATTCTGGGAAGTTTTAAAAATTTGTTAGAATTGTGATTACAAATCTATATTTTTTTTAAAGAAAAAAAAATTTAATTAAAAATTTACGGTTGAAGTTTAAAACAATAATGTCACAAAATTTTTCCCATCCGCACCACAGTTATACAACAAAAACGACGAAGGAATTAATTTTCTTCTACCAAAGTCCCAAAAGCCTTAAGAAAATTTACTTCGTTTTATAAATTATATAAAAGGATATTACATATAAATTACTTATTATTAATTATTAACTTCATAATTAGTGGGCAGCACCACGAATATGTCGCAGCATATTATAATTTCAAATGAAAGCAATATCCTCTGACCCTTTTAATTACTTCTCTATATTTACGTCCTACCTATTGCTTTGCATTATTAATTGCAAAATTCAAATAATGAAAATAAACGTTTTACCCATTTATCCCAAAAACTGTAAATTTCACAAAAGAAGAACCTTTTTCCATTTGAGACTATGTATTTCCAACGTAACAGGAAGAGATCTAAATTCAAAAAGTATTGCAAGAAATTTAAATTGATACCAATAAATAACTCAGATAAAAGTGTGTCTTCAATAGTTCAAAAGTTGATCAATAACGAAGTTATAGAAATGTTTCCACTAGGTATGTTACCTGCATGAGCGTAGTCACGGTGTGACGGAAGGGGGCACGAAAGAAATAATTAAAATATGAAAATTATAAAAGTACAAGTGCCTAACATTCCAGTCCTCTGTGATAAAGGATCTCCGAAACAAAGAAGTATCGCTACATTCTTACAAGTCCAATTTTTGAAAATACTGGAGAAGATGGCAGCAGTGCAACAACTAGAAAAGTGATCTTTCGGCTGCGTTATGATACGAAAAAGTAGACTGATTGCCATATGTAAGCAACCTGCGCAGAAAGCAAAATTCTGTACTACCTCATCATAACCAAGGTTACATAAATACTTCAAAACTATTGTGAAAACAATGTTTGTGCATCTTTTTCTACAGCTTTCTCACTTGCTCTTTTGAGCATAAGGTTGCTTACGTTTGGCAATTGTTATATTATAATTATTTCTTGTTTGGATGAGTCTCATAACAAGGTATTTCTGAAACTTCTGGCAAATACTCTACAATAAAAACGACTTGCTCCAATGTGCAAAAAAATAATAAAAAACATGCTAACATTGAATAGAATTACGGCTAGCAAGAATTGTAAGACGATAGCAGCGACAATGCAACTCTCCAAGTCCTGCTGAATTTTCGTAAAATTCGCTTAATAACCCCTCTGGAGTCTTTATCTTCGAAAAAAACTTGTCGGTATTTCCACAACTGTCAGATTATCACCACTTCCTTTTATTTTATGTTGGACAGATCTTTAAAGATTTTAGAAGAAACTCTAACTATTTTTTCGAATATGAAAATTTCTGAAAAAAGCGAGGGGTTATCCACTCTCTGCAGTCAATGTACAAAAATTGAGCTGTCAACGGTAGTTATTTGCAGTCAGTGGCAGCCATAGTATATACAGTCAACTGCAGTCAGTGTACAAATTCAGAATAGTGATTGACCCCTCGGAAAAAAGTCAAGAAGAAAGAAAGATGAAAAACAGAATTTAAAAAGAGAAACTGCAAGATTTTCAAGATGGTAAAAGAAGCAGTTACGAAACGTATGTAGAGTAGTCCCAACTAAAGAAAAACCCACCACGTGACCAAATCTGCGTGAGGCGTGGCTTCAGAGCCCAGTGGTCTTGTACAAAACTTCAACGATCACGTGATGGACTTTTCTTTCTTTGGGAATACTCTAGTGTAGTAAGTATATTTGTTCAGCCCAACCATATGCATAACACGTGGGTTATCATCAAAAAATCCTTGAGTAGGTATTTGATAAAACAAGTGATATTGTAAAAAGAAATACAGGAATAAATACTGAAAAGTTTGTCTAATGCTTTTTTTGTCCCCTTCTGAGTGAGATTCTGACTACGTTTATGGTTACCTTATCAAAATATTTAAAAATTATTTCAAATCAGAAGAATAAGGAGAGGAAATAAAAAAGCTGTAAGCACGATCATATTAAAACTATTTTCCATTTTGCAATAAATGAATTTTGAAATTGATTGAACATTACATTTTTAACGACGATGTAAAATTGATTTTGTATGGGACACGGGTGGTACTTGTAGGTACCTAAAAGGTAATTTGTGTTAATAAAAGTTTATTTAAAAACTATTACATAATAATAATTCGAATTATATTCTGTTTCAATTTATAGGATAATAGATATCGATGAAAAATAAGAAAAGTGCAAAATATGTCACAAACTTATCGAGCCTCCCTGTATAAAAAAAGGTAAACAAAATTGTTTATAATTTAATTATAGCATATTTGTTATTGTTTAGAAGATGTTTGGCTGTTTCCATACTTCAACAACAACAACTATCGATTCTGAACATTCGCGAAGCTGGTGATGGTTTTTTTTAGCAAAAAGAGAAGACAAATCTAAAAAATTACGGAGGAAATGCGGAAATTCTGAGATTGAGATGTGGAAGTAAATTTAAAAGATAGACTGATATCGATATGAGATTAGAACAATGGTATGAAGCGAATATAAAAGCAAATCCAATTTGAGTTGAGATTATTCCATCAGTCTCACAGCGCTTTCGGGTGGTGGCACTTTCTTGCGCCAAGTGCCCACTTTTCTAAACGATCTCAATACTTCATGGTAAAAAGAGCAACTACCCGAACCCGAAAACGCCATCAGTGGATCTACTGTACACAGAAGTATAGACTTGCTAGTCAATTTTCCCAATAATTATTAATCCCAAAACTTTGGGATCCCATCTATGGGGTCCATCCCAAACTAATTATTACTTGCACTGTCCAACTGTGCCTAGTTGCCCTAATCAATAAAGCAGTCGTAATGACATGAAGCAAAAACTACAGATTTCAAATATAATAAAATAAGGGAAGGGAATCTAAATGGCTGAAACTAATCCCATTAGCAAAAACAGAGTGGGTTTTCTATAAGAAATTAAGAAACGTATAGATACGCGTGTACGGGTTCCTTATTTCATTTCCCGAACAAATGATAAAATTAATTGTTATGAGCCATAAAATTAATACTTGTAATAATAAAATTATAAATGGAAACTAATTACAACATACCTATTATACCAAAAGAAATAAAGCGAACCAATTTGAACTGAACTTGTTATTCTTGTACTTAAATGTTCTTATGTGTCAGGGTTAAATAAATTACTCTCATTATTAAATAATATTAATAAGATAACTTCAATGTATTATAAAATTACAAACCAAAACAATTAGCAATAATAAGTATTAATTTTAATTTAGGGGGGCATTTTTTCTATTAAAAATAATTCGTCTTCAGATACATTTTTAATCCCTCTTTTTTTATTAAAACAGATAGCGTTATTGTCGACGTTCAAAAAATACGTTAAAGGCAAAGATTGGACTTAGATACTGGTGATTTTTGAATATTATTTGATTTTATTACTTAAACATGATTAATTTTTTCCTATTTTGCAAATGAGTAATTCCACGTCAGATCGGCCACGTTTGACCCTTAGGTCTTCGGATTTTGACGAAATTTGGTGTGTCGGTTGGAAATATGTTCAAACTTAAGTGTACAAAGTGGTTTGGCGAAAAAATTATTATTGACTAATCTACGGTCAAATTAATTTTTGAACTATTTTCAAAACATGAATAGGTACTTCAATAATTTATAACGCGCGATTTAAAAGAGATATATTTCTGCAAAATACGCTAAAGGAACGTACAGTCAGCCTCACAATTATTAGCCACCCTGGCTATACGTCAGAGTGGTTATTAGCCAACAGCAACAAAAGGACAGAAGGGGAGGTTGTTGATTTATTACTTGTTGGCAAAATAAAGTTACCCTTCAATTTAATTATGGGGTGTTATGATGGTTACATCCACAATTCGTGCTAAACGTATAGCCAGGGTGGCCAATAATTTTGAGGTTGGCTGTACTATTGATTTTACGCATCGCTTTTTTAATTTAACGCCTTTTTGGTCAAACTGTTCCAGTGTCAAATGTTCAAGTCGAAGTTTCCGAAATACACCCTCTGTAATTTTTTGATATGTTGAGCCCTTATGACTTATGTTTAAGTGAAAAGATTCAAAACCGGGGGCACTCGTCAACTCTTTACCCTACACGTTATTGTAGAGGAATGGAAACAAAAATTTTTTGAGAAAAGATTGGGGATAACAATTTTTTTTTAGGAATCGCTTTATTTTGGACCCGTTATAATGGGAGAAAATTTTCAAGATCAGCGGCATGCGGGAACAAGGTCAAAATTACCTTTGTTCTTAGCAAAACTACTAATTTTGAAAATGTCTTCTATCACATTGGAGATAGCAAAAAGATACATCTTAAATAATTTATAATGTATAAAACTACCAAGAGAATGAGACTAATCCCAGCCCAAACGGATAATTTGTCTATGCAGAAAAAAATAAAAACCGCGGAAAGTTGAGTAATGTTTAATCCCACTATTAAAGTAACTTTCAAGTCGAAGTTTCCAAAATACATCCTCTTCGATTTTCTAAATTTTTTTATATGTTGAGCCCTTATGACTTAGGTTTAAGTAAAAAAATTTAAAACCGTGGGCACTCGTCAACTCTTGTTGCTACACAGCTACACGGCCTCAAGCCTCAGTGAGGGTTTTAGATTGAGGTGTGAGGGTTGAGGCCGTGTAGCATCAAGAGTTGACGAGTGCCCACGGTTTTAAATTTTTTTACTTAAACATAAGTCATAAGGGCTCAACATATCAAAAAATTTAAAAAATCGCAGAGGGTCTATTTGGAAACTTCGACTTGAACATTTGACACTGGAACAGTTTGACCAAAAAAGCGTTAAATTAAAGAAGCGGTGCATAAAATAAATAGTTCATTCCTTTAGCTTTAAATAGGCGTATTTTTCGTCAAAATCCGAAGACCTAAGGTACAAACGTGGCCGATATGGACGTGGAATTACCTAAATTGCAAGCGTTTTTTCATAATGTCCAAAAGTTAGGTTCTCAAACCACCAGCAGCATATAAATTCAACCATTGCCTTTAACGTATTTTTTAAATTTTGGCAATAGAGCTACTGGTTTTAAAAAATAATTAAAATAAAAAAAGTAGGTACGATAGGTAGAATTGAGAATGTTGTTTTCTCATCAATAAGTTGCAAAGTGCATCTCTATGGAATAAATTGTGTCTTTAACTTGTTAATAGCTAATTTAAAGACGATTGTTAATTATTTCCCTACGTTTAACCACTTTATACTATGCCGCACCACCCACTGGGCGTAATTGTCCATGATATGGATATCCACTTCTTGAACTGGAAGCAGCTCAATCAATCGGTTTCCTTTCATGATTTGGAAACTTTTTTATGTACCTATTTACATACCTACTCTATAGTGCGACCACCTACTTCAAGAACTGAAAAATGGCTTCCTACACTTCAAAGAGCTGCAAAAGCAGCACTAGAACTACTTAAATTTTCTAAACTTTGGGAGCACCCCGACTGCAAAGCAATAACGCAAGTGAATTGGTGAATCAAGTTACAAAGAAATTAAAAGCCTTGTAGTTAAAAGCATCCACAGAATTAGAAGAACATCAAACGAAACAACCTTCAGAACATGCGAGCAGGGCTGCATTTTCCATGAAGCGCATGAAGCTCGCGCTTCAGGGTCTGGTGTTGTGTAGGGTCCGGAAAAAAGGTAAAATAGTTAAGAAAATTTAATGCTCTACAACTTCTTTTTGAAGACTATTACTGTAAAACGAAGGGCTGAGGTGCTAGAGGCAAAAGTTTAACGAAAAAGCTTCAAGCTTTTTGTTTTCAAACATCAACGATTTTTGTGGGCGGATATCTCAAAAACTATAAGAAATAGAAAAAGGTGAATCAAAGGAAATTTAATAAGCTTTCATTTTGCTAAGAATATTTTTTTCTTTAGGACACACCGTTTTTGAGATATAAGTGAAAATCCCAAAAACTAGACCGTTTCACCTTTACGTGGCGCTCCCTAGACCACGTAAAAAGCATTTTTTGAACTATCACAGCATCTATACCACTTTACGTAGTTTCAGAAATGAAACACCTCTAGACGTGGAATTTTATGTACTTTAATTTATGTGTGGTGCAAATTTAATGAAAAATGCGTCGTTTCTAAGTTATTCATAAAAAAATGAAAAAACAAGTGTGAAAATTACGAGGTTTTTGTGCCACCCCCCTTCGAGCACAACAGAAAAATGGTGCAAACTTCAAATAACTCTTTTTACATATAAATAAAAAGATTAAAGTCATTTCCAGCTTTCCACGAATTAATTGACGGCACAGCCTTATTTCGATCTTAGTTTCCTGGCCTATTATAGAAAAATGCAAAAACAGAATTGATCGCTTTTATTTGCTCTCTACATTGGCATGATCAAAAGTTAAAAATTCAGATACAGTCTAATTCCTCATTGGCAAAATCCAGGAAAATGTCGAATAGAATAGTCAAATTAATAATGCAGCTAAAAAAATTAGGTAACCTACAATCCACTCACCGTTCTGTGATTTTTTATCTCGATCTCCGTTCAGGTTAATCACCACACTTTAATTTTATTAATTGTTTATTAAGTTTAATTAAAAGAAAATTTTATGTAATGAACCTTTTAGTAATTAATTAATGAACACAATATTTTTAAAGGTTAAGGTCACGTTAAGGTAGAGGTAGATACGTGTGTGTTTAATAGAAAACTTTATAGACTACTAAATTGTAATCTAATAATATTTTGAGCGAGCTAATCGCGTATCGCTCACCTTATCAATTTCTAAAAATTAACTTTTGAAAATTTTATTATTTAATTTATTTAACTTATTTTTATTTAATTTATTAGGAACATCCCCGATGATGTTTTAAATTGGTCGAGGGATGTTCAGCGAGCCTCTATTGTAAGATTTTAATATTAGAAATAAAAATGAAAGCAGGATTTGGAGTCGGGACTGTATGATATAATAAAGAAGGCGAGAAGACACTCAATAGGTCGTCAAAATTGGACCCATTGTGCTCCTTCCCAGCAGTGCAGCTCCATTTCTGTTACTCTTCAAACCATCTCACCCTGAGACACAGGAATTTTTGCTATTTTTTCGTATTTAAAATTTTAGAATTAAAAACTGAAACATCGTTCTATTGAAAATCTAAAATTGTCATCTTGTAGAGAAGAAAAACTTGCAATAAAAATGTGTTTTCAGAGACGTGGGTACATTTTCAAAGCGATATGCTGATGTTGAGCGCTAGTTCGAAGCAGATGATACCATGTACTAATTACTATCCTCATCCATGGAAGATATGTGCTTATATGGATGGGGTAGACGGTAGAAGATCAGCGTAATGTTTCAGAAGGGGAAAATCTCCTTCAGAATTATTGAACGACATATTTCTTTCTACTATTATGATGATGATATAAATTTATTAACGACAAAGTTTACCGAAGTAGAAGATAGTCCTGTTAATATCGTCGAGCGTCAGAATAAAATTAACTTGTTTCTCACGATCTGAAACCTCTCTTGAATTTTAATTAAGTAGCAATAGAACAATAACTAATAGGTACCAGAACCCAAAATGTTTATAAAATTAATGACCTAACCTAAGCAAAGAATTATGCGACTTTTAAAGCCTCATGAATCAGCTTAATTTCTTTACAATATTATAATTTTATAATCAGTGCTCGCTACCTTTGTTGCAAAAACTAGGTACCTACGAGTTCAAACATTAACATTGAACTCTTATATTCTCTATACCTAACTTCTATAGGTATTGTGTATAACTATTTTAATTTGTTACGGGTTTTTACGTGTATTAAATTACTAGTCTTAAGAATCCCTTTAAAATTTATAATTATAATTCCTTCATTTCAAAAAAAATCAAAAACTGGATATTTTACTTTATTCGACCAAAGCAAAAATAACCTCTTCCAAAGATGTATAATTAGAATGAAAAAAAAGGCAATGAAAATGTTCGACTGCTCCCAAACTAAAACTACACTGTTGATTATAACTTTCATTTAATAAAATTAGCAATTTTCCAAAAATCAATAAACCAGTATGGAGCAATTAAATAGATAAAAGTACAACAAAAAAGTAATTTAATTCGGAGAGTTAATGTTAGTTCAAAAATTACAAAAATTAAAAAAGTTTCAAGTTTCAATTTCCAAGTTCATGCAATTGGACAGAGATTTTGAAAATGCGCAACCATCATTTTTATCTGAAGCAAAAAAAAATATTAAAGTAGAAAATAATAATAGCACAAAAAATTTAAAAATTATAAAACACAAATAATTTTTAAGAAGTCCTACCTGCTGCAGCTAATCGTCCAAAACAACGCCTTATTTCTCTAATGGCCTTAATTCTTTTTGCATCGTTTTGCATATTGTCATGTATCCATTTCATCATTGCTGATTCTGATGGTGATCTATTTTCATCTAACTAAAAATAATCAAATTAATAAACTTCCTTCATTTTTAATTAAATTGCCTGCTATAATTATTAAGTCAGGGTCAGGGTGATTCAGATCGAACAAATTATAAAAATAAACAATTTTTTACGCGTGTGAACGTAACCGCTTTTGCCAAAAATAAAAATATTTGTTTGTTCCAAGAGGTAAACATAACTTTAACGTAACAAGAGAAACTTACCACTTCGAGGTATCCAAATATACATTGACTAGTGCACTGAAAACAAGATGATTTAGAGAGAATCAATAAATTATTTAACGCTAACCTGCATATTACCCTCTGCACGTTTCGATCTTATATAACCTCCACCTCCATAGGATCTTGACCCATATTCGCTTTGACCTTGTCTACCACCACCCATTCCATCCCGATCTCCTCCATTTCTACCTCCATAGCTATCATATCCATGCCCACTATTTCTACCATGACCTCCATATCCACCACGACTATCTCCAGATTCTTCATCATAACCTCCTCTGCCTCTACCTCTGTGTTCACGATCAGAACCTTCTCCATGTCCAGATCCTCTACCATAACCTCTATCACGCTCAGAGCCACCACCATAACGATCAGAACCACCACCGTAACGATCAGAACCACCACCGTAACGATCGGAACCACCACCGTAACGATCAGAACCTCCGCCGTATCGATCAGAACCTCCACCGTAACGATCCGAACCGCCGTCGGAACCACCGCCATAACGATCAGAGCCACCACGATCACGTTCAGAGCCACTACCACCACGTTCACGTTCAGAACCTCCACCACCTCTATGAGAACCGGATGGCCCTCCTTGACCTCCAAAGCTCTGCCTCTTATTAGGGTTTTGTCCAAAATTTCTCGCGTTTTGATTTCGATCATATCCATCATTTCCATAACCATCATCTTGATTGTTTTTTGGACCCCTTTTAGGATACCTTTCAGAATCTGAATTGTCTTCACCTGAACCGTCACCGCCACCGCCACCGCCACCGCCATTAGCACATTCAGGTAAAAATTTCCTAATTTCTGACTTAATTAACTCGACATAATCTCCATTTAACTGATTCTTATTAGTATCATTTTGAGCTTTATTGTTTTTAAAGTTAAATTTACCCTCGGATTGGTTTTCGATTACAAGCGCCAGTATTAACAATAAGATTATTTTAAAATACATTTTGGTAACGATACAATACTGCACTATTTATCAACAATGTTAAAATGCTAATTTTAACAACCCATGATGTACTTTTATAAACAACGGATAGGAAACAATAATTACTTACACATTAGACATTACAAGTAAATCGTGCATCAATTATTCCAAACAAAAGTAATATCTAATTTTGGGTTATTAAAATGTCTGAAACTCTTTGATAAGTTCCGTTTTCAAACAATTCCATGTCCTTTCTGTCTGTTAAAAAGTAAAAATTTATAATTATTATACAATAATAAATTGTTTGCACGCTATTTCAAAATTCATATTTAAAATTATGTTGCGAGCGCCACCTATTGCAGTAAAGTTAAAACAAGTCATTAAACAAAATATAATTTAATTTAGTTAAAATTAATTAAATAAACAATAGAACTGTAATTAAATGTTATAAATAATTTAAACAATTGAAAAAAAGTGCAAAAAGGTTCAGGTCTAACTCTATTGATAAGGCTGTCACAAAGTTCCCACTCCCAGATGCGATCCCACTACTGCTCGACACGGGGAGTTTTAGCTGCTGGGTTTCCCCCCTGGCCCGTTTCCTCCCTCTTTAACCAACCTGGTTATCTCAAATTCCTTAAAGATAACCATATTGATGCCGAGCTTAGTGTGGACACCTAGTCAACGTAGGATACTGAGCCACAGTACTCCAAATCTCAAGTCATCCACTGAACCCGACCCCCAAGTAGCTAGGTTACAGGAGTACGCCACACTCCCAGTCGAGAATTATAGTTGATATCCACCTTTTATAGTGCAAGTTTTTTATAACTTTCATTGTCTTAAAGTTTAATTGTTTAATCTAGTACTTATATATTTTTACTAAATATATTTTTATAATTATTTTAACATAACAAAAAAAATCAAATGTTAAATTAATTAAATTATATTTACGAAGTTCGATTATCAGAAATCAAAAAATTACGTGCATTCTAAAAAAATTTAAAGGTTGAAGATTAACGATATTAAGAGCTCCCAATTTTTTTCAAACCAAATTGTTATTATTAAATAATTAATTAAAACTAGTACTGTTAAAAGTATTAATTACAAAAAATGAATCAATAATTTCAATTGGTGTATAACTGGTTGTATAACCTTTAGGCGTAAATCCTATTGTTATTGATTTACTTCCGATGGCTTTCTGCTTTTATTTATGTTCATTTAACACTAATAAATTTGAATACGACCTTAAGCATTCTGAATTATTTAATAGTAACAATACTATAATTCCGTTCTAATGTATAAATTTACATAAATCTTGAATGGTTGCAAGGGCATGAAATAATCGCAAGATCAAATGATAAGTTATAAAATTGCAAGCATTGCATTGCCAAAAATTTTGAACTTCAAAATGAAAGTAATTTATTCAGTACAGATTTACTTGAATTAACATGAAATAATTATTAGGTTTACGAGTACGGAAAAGTATACGTATACTTCTCCCTATAGTAATTACCAAAAATTAATTTTCTCCTTGCATCTCATCTCATTCAATCACTCTAATTTTAATTATACAAACTAACTTGTAATAATTATGAGATTATGACAATCGATAAAGTTTAGAATATTTCTAATTACATTTAAAATACTTATAAATTACATAAATCACCATCAGTATGCCAATAAGTGAATGGATGTTTAATAATTAATAAGCTTTTATCTGAATTTATATTGACAGTTACAAAATTAACAGCTTTTAGAA
This sequence comes from Malthinus seriepunctatus, assembly GCA_963924605.1. Taxonomy (NCBI): domain Eukaryota; kingdom Metazoa; phylum Arthropoda; class Insecta; order Coleoptera; family Cantharidae; genus Malthinus; species Malthinus seriepunctatus. The sequence continues at coordinate 121,506,979 of OZ004600.1, read as the reverse complement.
AAGTATATAAACCTAAGTATCTTACGAAGATGTAATTAGTGCTAGTAAAGTTGTGCATGTGAAAACTACATCATGGTAAAAGTAACTCAAACTGAATATATTTGTAAATTAGTTTTATTAATGTTTTCAGAATATAACTCATTATTTTCTGTTGACTCTGGTGTTTGGAGCAGTTACTTATAGCGTCCCAATTCAAATTAAAGACTCACAACAACCGCTAATAATTGGGAACATATCTTCACAAATTAGACAAGCACGAGAGTAAGTTCAAAATCTATTATTTGAAGTAAAATCATAGTAAAATGAAAAAATGTCGAATGTTCTTTTGCAGGGTTTTACCTAAAGAAGATCTAGAAGGTTCAGAATCTGCTTACATACCATATCCTTATTTTGGTTATCCACATTATCCATTTTATGGTTATTATAAACCTTACGTTTACCTAGGATAGTAGATTGTAATATAAAAACGTAAATACTCAATACTAACAATTATGTATCCTATTATACCAATATAACTTGAAATGCATATGAACATTGTTTATTTCATAAAAAAAATCACAAACTGAGTAAGGTTGTTTTTTCAGAACATACTGATCACTTTAAATCAATGCCTTGCAGGTACATTCATCGTTAAGTAATTTGTACTAAAATCAATAGTTTTATTCTTTTGGCGTAAAATCGAGTCTTGTTGCAAATTATCAAACCATCTTGATACATTTAAATATTTTTCTTTATCCAAGTAAGACAGACTTCCCTAAAAAAGAGAAAACATAAGAATTTATAAGTAATACAACAACATAATAGTTAATACTCACAATATTATGATGTAAAATATAAAATAAGACTACATCAGCGATGGTAAGTTTTGATGACACTAAGTAAGTTTTAGCACTTAAAACTCCATTTAATTCCTACAAAAATGTCACGTTAGTATTCAGTTAAATAAAAAATACAAAATCGTACCTTTAGAATTTGTGGTAAATCATAACGAAGAGCATAAACGATAGCATATTCAAGCCACTGACGAATTTCAGCTTTATCTTTCAAAACCGTAGGAGTTAGTTTAGAATTCGATTCATTTAATAAATCGAATATTATTCTGATAAAACCTGTGGTAGATGAACCATTATGTAATCGCACTGGTTGCTAAAATTAAAAGATTGCACTCGAATCTAATAAAAAGTTAATACTCACAGAATTTGAATCTAAATTGACCTTCCCTATTGGTACTTTTAAAAACGTAGAAACTTGCGTTAAACAGCTTATAGCATTTTTACTCATTTTAAAACGCCGAATTTAACACAGCTGGTCAATTTTATGCTATTTATGAAATAATAATTTAACTAATTTGAGGTTATGTAAGCGAAGAGCGAAACCGTGCAGTGATGTAGTGCACTGTTGCCAAGTTTTGTAAACACGAAATAGACAACCAAATCAATGATGGTTTGGCAACACTGATTACTCGGATTGTGCGTATGAATTTTGGCGCTAAATAAAGCACAACATTGCAGTTCATAACCAAGGCCGTGCTAAGACCAAATCTAACAGTTTGTTATAGTTTACTAATTACAATGTGTGATTTGAATTCAAAAGAAGAAACGTTAGAATGTTTGACAGTAAATTATTTAGAAAAAACTTATCGTGATAATGTAAAAAAAGTTAAAGAATTTGCCTTGAAAGAAGTTAATTCCATAGACATGGTGATTCCCCATTTAAACCGTGTATGCATACAGGACAAAGCAAATATTATTAAATTGTTGGTAAGTTAAATTCTTATACTTATTATACTTTTCAATTCTAAAGTTTTAAAAATTGTGTTCCTAACTAAAATATTTTACAATAACTTTTGTAGACATCGGTAAGAAGTAAGTTTGGAATCTTCGTATTAGATGTGAAACCAGCCATTATATCCATTGCTGTGGTTATTGATACAGTAACATGTTTGTTAGGCAATAGTACCTTTTACACTTCCGTTCAATATAATAATAAAAGAATTTTCGACTTAATAATCGACTTGTTGCAAATAATTTGGATAAAACTCCCAAGATGTTCAGGTAACATAATGTCATTTAGGTGTACCATTTCTTAAAGTAGGTAACTAATTTGCTTCTAGATTCCAGTCACGATTTTGATAAACAACAAATGCAATCTTTAATTAAAATATTAGAGTCATCAGCTAAACGTGTAGAAAGCGAAACTAAATATTATTACAATATGTTAGCAATTATCAATAATATCAAAGCTTCAGCAAAATCAGACTTTGAAAAAACAATACACAATGTTGTTAATGATAACAATAATTTACAACAAAATTATAAAACTGCAATTTTACATGATAAAAACAATATTTCTAGTGAAAATAACTCGAAAGAAAATAAAACATCAAGTAATACAATTGATCGTTTGCTTGACAATAAAGTTAAACAAGTACAAATGCCTGGAAAAGAGATCAAGAAAAGTGAACTAGAAGTTAATATGAAAAAACCGTTGATTTCAAAACAGTTACCAAGTGAAAAGAAGAAACTTAATGCTTTTGAGTTGATGATGATGTCTGCTAAATCCAAAAAGAAATTAGTTTAGAATCTAAACTTTCGACTATTATAACGGTTCCTTTGTTATTTGTTTGAGAATTATATTAATGTTTTTTTGTAAGTTCGATAAGTGTTTCTTCAATGACGAATGTATCTTGAAGTATAATAAAAGTTTTCTAATATATTGGTTTATTATACAAATTATATATCGAAAGTAAAACCAAGAAGTTCAATTAGTTATTGCAACACTTCCTAAATTGCTTTCAATATGTACAGCTGTTAGAACTTCTGTTATAATGCCAGTAGCTACAGTCACATTATTCTCACGTATTGTAAATGATTGTGCATTTGTCATTACCATTTTTCGTAATAAAGTTAAATATACTTTACCATGTTCACCAGGCATTATCATTGGTACTTTATCATCTAAACAGAACAATACAAAAATCTAAAATATAAATAAAATCAAACTCACCTAAATCAAGTCTACATTGAACATTCCACGTTTTGCTAAATAATTGTTGAGTATATTTAGAAACAACTGGTTTAGAACGTCCACCTTCAGAACGAGTTAAAAAGTATACATTAGCTACATAACGATTGCTAAATTGCACACTATTAGCTTTACATAATAACATTCCTCGATCTATATCTTTAACTTTAAGTCCTCTAATGAGAGCACCTATATTATCACCAGCTACAGCCTAAAACAATAGAGCTAGTTTACAAAACCAAATTAATTACGAACACACACCTGTGGTACACTCTTTTTAAATACTTGAATATCAGAAATAGAAGTCTTAATTTTTGTATCAAAACCTAGCAGTTCTGCTGAATCATTCTTTTTTAAAATACCACGAGCTAATGTGCCTATAATAACTGTCCCTCTGCCAGGAACAAGAAATACATTATCAATGGGCATCATAAAAGGCGATTTTAAATCTCTTTGAGGTTCTGTTACATATTCATCAACTGTATCCATAAGTTTATATATTGATGGCACTCCAATTTCACTTCCATCTCCATTTAAAGCAAGCAAAGCTGAACCAATTATTACCGGCGAGGTTTCTCCATCATAACCAAAATCCACCAATAATTCACGTATTTCCAGTTCTACTAATTCTAAAACCTTTTCTTAAATAACTGTTAAATAAATGTTTATTTATATAATTATATTTACTTCTTGGTCTACTTTATCAGCCTTGTTAACATAAACAATAATTTTTTTAATTCCGACTTGTTTGGCTAAAAGTAAGTGCTCTCTTGTTTGAGGCATTTGACCATCTGTTGCAGCAACTACTAAAATAGCACCGTCCATTTGAGACGCTCCGGATATCATATTTTTAACATAATCTGCATGACCTGGACAATCTGTATGAGCATAATGTCGTTTCTTGGTACTGTATCCTACGTGAGCTGCATTTATTGTAATTCCTTAAAAATATTGTTACTTATTTAGCTCGTTGTATTAAAAATTGCATGTACCTCGAGCTTTTTCTTCTGGTGCCTTATCGATTTGATCATACGAAATGTAATTTGCAAGACCATCTTTTTCTAACACCTTAGTTATTGCAGCAGTCAATGTTGTTTTTCCATGATCTACGTGTCCTATTGTGCCGATATTAACATGGGGTTTCTCAGAGTTTTGATTTGTCGAGTATTTTTTAAAACATTTCAAATATGCGGAACTACTATTACCATAGGTCGAATTTTGATTGATAATGGATTTGATAAATAAACTTCTAGAGTGTGACACTTTGGTAAGTTGTGATAATAATGGAAAAGAAAACATTTTAAAATTTCTAATTTGTGAGGTTATGTAAGTTGACAATCAAACTGTCAAAATTGGCAATTTATCTGGCAATTAAATACAAAAAGAAATGTAAGTACTCAATTTTCGTCTTCAAAGTAAAGAATTTTGATATTTTTTTTTAAAATTAGTTTTTACCAATAATTATAGTTCGAAGATATAATTAGCTATTTTGCTAATGTAGAGCTTTATATTACAGATACATAAGATCTAAAATTGCATGTTGCGTTATCCAGTTGAAATTTGACAGTACAAATTTGATCTTGTGCGGACAGCAGGGCAAGGTTAGTAGAAAATTATTTCTTCAATTTTAATTATTCTCCTCAATCTCTTGTAGGTATGTTTTGTATTATTTAATCGTCTAAAGTAGCACAGGCTTTACAAGAGGGACTATAATTTTCTGTTGTAGTCCATTTACATAATCTAACCTTTAAGTAATTATTACATAATCTCTATAGGTTTGTAAGATGTTGGGACGTTTCGGTAATTTGGCCCTGTTGGTCAGCCAGAATGTTCAACAAACACAATCACAACGTGGCATGGCCACATTAAAAGCAATTCAAATACGTTTGAAATCGGTAAAGAATATCCAAAAAATCACTCAGTCGATGAAGATGGTGTCTGCAGCAAAATACGCTCGTGCAGAACGTGATCTTAAAGGAGCCCGCCCTGTCGGTTTAGGATCTACACAATTTTACGCAAAAGCAGAAGTCAAACCTATGGAAGATGGCCCACAACAATTGTTGATTGCAATAACATCCGATAGAGGTGAAACTAAACTATTTAAATACCTCTCTAATTCTCAAACTGATGTTACTTTTTAGGTTTATGTGGAGCTGTACATACCAATGTAGTTCGTCAAGTTCGTCAGGCCTTAGAGGCACCAGGCGGTGAAAATATCAAAGTAATTTGTGTTGGAGATAAATCTCGTGCTATTTTGTCACGTGCCTATGGAAAACACATCCTTATTAGTGTTAATGAAGTTGGACGTTTACCACCTTTATTTGCTGATGCTGCTCGGTTAGCTAACGCAGTTTTGAAATCTGGATATAATTACAATTCTGGAAAGATTCTTTACAATCGTTTTAAGTCGGTTGTGTCATATGAAACAACTAGTGTACCAATTTTTAGTTTGGATGCAATTGAGGTATGATTTTTGTTCCTATTGTGTTCGTATTTAATTTTAAAATTTGTAGGCTGCTCCTAAACTTTCATTGTACGATTCACTGGATAGTGAAGTATTACAAAGTTACTTGGAATTTTCTTTAGCCGCATTAATCTTTTACGCATTGAAAGAAAGTGCTTGCAGTGAACAATCATCACGTATGACAGCTATGGACAATGCTAGTAAAAACGCAGGAGAAATGATTGATAAGTTAACATTGACATTCAATCGTACCAGACAAGCTGTAATTACTCGTGAACTCATTGAAATCATTTCTGGAGCTTCAGCTTTGTAAATGGTTATACAATCTTATGAAGTATTACAAGATTTTGATTATATTTTTACGTCACTTTTTTAAATTAATTGGCTTATTATGAAATGTTTATAAATTAGAATTAATTGTAATGTAGTTGAATTATTTTAATATTTTTATCAATTTCTTGTAATACAATTTTACCAATAGTAATAGCTGACAGTATGTAAGAGCTAAAAATGTATAAGCCCAAAGTCACCAGATGTTACATCTTTATTTTTAACTTACATATTTCAATTGTTATTACTTGTCGATGAATGGCCAATAAACTGTAGAAAAATTTTTGGTTTCTTATTTAATTTTTTCATAGCTTTTCTGCGTATAATTTTGTTCTATTTAACACGTTTGTGGCTTCGATGAGAGCGAATGTAATAATTAGCACATACTATAATTTGCAAAATCTTTTATTCGAAACAAAAATATACGAGTCAAAGTATAACTACTGAAAAGTTATAAAATTCAGTATTTGAGTAATATCAGGTTTTTGTACTTGATTATAAATAACCACATCATATAGACTAGTATTTAATCACCATAAAAGTCAAATTACGAATATAAAAAAAGCACCATAAGAAAAGTTTGGCAATTAATAAACCCATGATTCATAACTACCCAAAGATGCAATTACATCAGTCCAATTGGGAAATTGTTTTAAAAACTGAACATATTGTGGTGTTTTAATGTTAGTTATTTCATTAAAGTATTTCCCTGTTAAAGCTATATCAAAAGATGGTTGATTCCATTTTAATGGCATTTTGATATCAACAGAGAACTCCAAAGACGTGTTAAATTTACCCCAAGAATAAATAATTATATAAATAGGTCGATCATTCCACATCATCATGTTGGGTGGTAAGTGAGGAACCAGACTTGTAGCAATAACATCAATGTTATGTTTTGGTGATAGATACAGAGTCATGTGCGTTGGTCCTGTGATAGCACTAATTAAATTGGTTGAGATTAAAAACTTCATCTTACCTGTAGCTGTAAAACTAAATCTGGTCACCGATTCAGAAATGCTCATCTTTGAAGTCATTTTCAAATCGATAGGTTCTTGAATAAGGGGTGGTCCTGTTGGTATCCATGTGCTTTCTCGTCTACAAACACCAATGAATAACGTACCGATAAACTTGAATTACTTACAAAACAGGAAGTGCTCTACTGCTAACCAAAGGTAAACCACATAGTAAGAACTGATTACAATCTTCCTTGACAGATTGAGTAGCATCTTGAATGTATTTTTTTACAGTTTGAGGTGAATTGCGATCCATATTTAAAATAAAAAAACCATAATCGGCTTTATAAATATGATTTGACTCATTGCGAAATACACGACTTGTATGCTATAAAAAAAAAGTTTATTTGATGTTGAAAGATAAGTAAATACCATACCATAATCCAAAAACGTTCTGGTGTTGGTGAGTTAACATTACCACTATAAGGAAAGCCAAAAGATGTAAATATAATACTAAAAAATATTATAAAAACAGCAATAAAACTGAGAAGAATTATCCAGGATTTTCTCACTAATGTTATTAAAGGAACCTAAAGTAATATTTAAGTAGTATATTTTTAAACAAATTGACTATTTAAAAGAACTCACATAATATGAGGTAATTGCAATTGTTAAGATTAAAACAAGAGCACCAACGTAAATTTCAGGATTACGATCAGATCCCATTCTACCACATATGGGTATTATTACACTTATAATTTGTAAACTTTGTTGCATTAGGAACATATTTGGTAACAGTGTCCCAATAAAATATAAGTACTGCCATAATCTTCCTATAAATAACAAAATTACACATCATATAATATTATTAAAATTTGTACTCACTTGTATGTTGTAAGCACGCAATATGTATAATACTAAAAGTTAAAGTTTGAAACAAAAGTGGTAAAAAAATGGCATATATGAATCTCAGTTTTAAGCAAGTTCCTATTAATAAAATTATTGTCCATATTAAACGAACCAAATGCAATTGTGCTCGAGTGTGACTGCTTATGCTCAGATTATTCTACAACAAAATCAAGTTTAGACTAAATTTAAAATACATATAAAAAAATTTCTAGAACTATAGATATATACTAAAATCAAGTAAAATCTTTTTACTAGTAGTAAAAACAACGGATATGGCCATACGAGGAACTTTTTTCTGTTTAAAATTTAAAATTTTCTTTAATGTATTTCATTTATAAGAGATCAAATTAAATTTTAATAAAAAAAATCTTGTAATATTGTATTAAATTTATTTTTATGTTAATGTAGGGATTGAACCTGGGACTTCTGTGTGTAAGCAGAATTTTTAGGTATAAACTTGTTTCAAAAATTTCAATTTTTTATACTTTTGGCATAAATTGAAGTTCAAAATATACATTATTTTATATCTTCAGAAAGCTAATTTTACGAGCTTTCAAAATATTGAAAAATATACAGGGTGTTCCATTTAAATTAAGAAATTTGATCCTATTTCCGGTTAAACCGGAAGTTGAAATATTAAGTGTTTGGTATCGTGTAATAGCTAATGGTACGAGCTTTCAACATATTTAAAAATATACAGGGTGTTCCCTAAAATTTTGATATTTTTGTAATTTCCAGTTTAACCGGAAGTGTTTTGTTAACAGAAAATATTTTCAAATAATAGATATTCATGGGATTGATAAAAATATCCAATTTCAAGTTTTCATTTTTATTACAAAAGAAATTAGAGATTTTCCAAGTTCTGACATTCAAAAAATCGTAACTCCGAATCCGCATCATACACGTCTTTAAAAATTTAGAGCTGGATAGAGAATCACGTTATCTACAACATACCCAATTCTGTATAAATCGGGCTGAACAGTTTTTAAGAAAATCCATTTCAAAATTTTGACCTACTTTGGCCCTTTAAGGGAAGGCAATTTTGAAACAATTTTGAAAGTCAATTTGTTTAGGATGAAAACCCTATATTTTGGCTGTACAATGCGGTTTTGAAATTTTTATAATAATAATTACCGGTCAAGTTATAAGGGAAAAACCATAAAATGGGACAATCGTTCTATTGGCCGCCATTTTAAATAAAAAAATTTGAAAATCTTTTTTCTATTGGGGCTCACATCTTATAGCCAAGTAAAAATGAATTTGGTCCAAATTTGCAAATATACACCCAAAATAACCACCTTATTTTTGGACACCCTGTATAGATTTCTTATTAAAGCTATTTTTGCCGATGAAATAATTTTAAAGTGGGTAAAATAAAATTTAATTAAAATCGCTTCAGTAGTTTTTGCTCTAGGGGGAGGGGGGACATACAGACGGACATTTCAGTTCAAAAAAATCAAAAAAAATTTTTTTGCATATTTGGAATCAGGGACTCAAAACGTCGAGAATCCTAAAAAAATTTTATTATTTTTTTTTCTCGTTTTTCTCGAAAATTTTCAGTTTCACGCTTTACGTTTGCAGAAAAAATATAATGTTTTATACGGAGTCAAAGTAGTTTTGTGTGACTCGTCTGTATTGCCAGACTCACTCGCTACGCTCGCTCTTCAGCCAAACACAGTCTTGTCACACAAAACGTCACTTTGTCTCCTTATAAAACAAATAACTAACTATTTCTTGGATTGGAAAAAGTTATAAACGACTAAATTCATCAAACAATTTTAAGAGTTAAAGGCTTTGAAATCCTTAATAAGTCTTTATAACATAATATAATCATTCAGTCTCATGTATTTGATAGGTTTGATACAAAATCAGTCTCTTACCTTAACATAGATCCTGTTGAAAAACATTAAAGTTCCACAACAAAAAATAAGAACTGGTGCAACATATAATCCAAATACTATCCACGGATTCCGGTACCAACTCATGGTAAAATTAAGGAAATCCAGAAGGAAAGCAATCACTATAACAGCAGTACCAGATAAAATCCAACCAAGGAATATTACTGCAACTGTTAAAAGAAGATACAATAATGACTTCAAAGACGACACTAAAATGAAAAAAATAAATCATTGGTTTCAATTTTTCCACATCAAATAACATACTTAATCCCAAATCGTAAAAACCCTTAATTGCAATGAGAATAGATATTGCCGAAACAACAGAATGAATTATAATTGCAAGTGTTTGAGAATAAGAAATGAAAAATAATCCAAAAACATCATAATATATTGAATTATCTACTGGTTGATTTAAAGGATCGTTTAATTCAGGAGCATTTGCCAAATTTCGGATTAGTGACAGTGCGTTATCACCAGCATGTTGGTAAGATCCAAAAGGAATATTAGAAAAACCATCCCATTTTGTATGATAACGGTATCCATCTCTAGCAAAAGCAAAATCCATACCTAAAATGAAAGTAGCCAGTTACTAAAATAGTAACAAATAATTATACTAACCAATAGTATTTCCAAAATCTCTAAAAATTCGAAAATCTGTATCAGATGGTATAATTCCACTTTGAAATAACTCTTCACCAGCAGCTTGCCCATTTGGACGAGGAACGTTCTGGTAATAATTTAAAAGCCACGGTCTAGAAGGGCCAGCTTGAAATAAAGTTTCTTTACCTCCTGCACCTGCAGCTTCTAAATTAATGACTACTTTAACTTCCTTTGCCCATTTATGTTTTGTTATAAATCCATGAGAAGCTTGAAGTGGGGATTCTTCAGCGCCATTAAATAAAAAAATTATGTTGTGAGCTTGGCGATTAGGACTTCTAGATAACTTCCGCAAAACTTCCAACATAATTGCACAATTAATTCCATCATCACTTCCACCTATGATGAAGAAAATCAAATAAGCAAAACCATGATTATTAAAAGAAAATATAAATAATTAAATTACCCAAACTTGTAGGTGCAGAGTCGAAGTGTGCATTGACTAGTAAACTGTTAGAAGACTTATTTGCTGCATGAAGTTTAACTACAACATTTTGAACATTTCCATAAGCATTTATAGCTCCATAAGGTTTATAATCGATGTAATATGATCCCGAAACTACTTGATGATCTATTTCGATGTTTTGATTGGAATGTGCAGAGTGCTTTATAAAAGCAATTGTTTGATTTAAAAAATCAACAGCAAGTTCTTCGTTTTGAAAACTACCGAGCAAACGTGGCCCTATTTCAACTAAAGTTTTCAAGTCAATTTGTGCTCTTTCCGCGATGAAATCATCTGGATTTTTAAACTAAAAATTGAAGTTTAAGGAAAAAGTTTAAATGGTGTAGGGAACAAACCTCATCATCGATTTTCAGTCCTGTTGGTAAAAGACCATCGAGATAGTAAACTAACCCAAAAAGACCACAAATAAGACATATAAAAAAGAATGCCACAAGACAAAATATACTGTGAATGCTCTTTTTGCTCTTATTTAATTCAGTATTTTTGGAATCTTCTAATAAATTCCTCTCAGCTCCTTCCATTTCATACCTTTTTCTCATTGTGTCGTGTATAAAGACTAACCTTCTATTTATAACAGTATTCTGTAATAATTTACATTTATTTATATCTAACCATTATCCACGACCTAAAATAAAAATAAATTCCAATTCAGCGGCCACTGATGCCCACAAAAATTAAATTTAAATCAAAATTTAGATTTCCAAATTGTCAATAATTTCGGGGTTATGTTTTGGTTTGGTTGTTTATCCTTGTTTAGCTTCACTATCTTTGTTTATGTTTCAGTCGTGTACAAGGTGTAGCAAATTATTTGGATACTGATGTTCAATATTGAACACAAAATTCAAATAATTTAAAACTGCTCTCGTGCTCTCTTCAGTTACGTTAATTGTCCTAATCTTTTAACATAGTTCATAGTATCTTTTCTTTAGAAGGATTTCTAGTTCATTTTAGTATTTAAATGCCTCGCTCATTTGATGACATATGATCACAAACCAATAACTCTAGAGTTATTGTAATAACTCTAGAGTTATTGGTTTGTGGATGAGATAAATGTTTAACGGTATAATATATTACAGAGGGAGAACTTTCGGTTACATGGTAGGGGTGGCTTAATACCCTAACCTTCTGGGGTTGTGTTAAATTTAATCCCAAACTTCTTTGGGGCATTGGCCTTCTACCTGTTTCATTTAAAATTAAAAAACAACGGGTGGCCATATGAGGAACTTTTTCCGTCCGTCAAATCTTGTAATTTTGTATTAAATTTGTTTAAAAATTTTTTTTTTTTAATTTTTAGATATAAAATATTAATAATTTTTTAGTTCTATTAAGTTAAGAAATTTCATCTCATTTACGGTAAAACCGGAAGTCAAAATATAAAGTGTTTGGTATCGTGTAATAGCTAATTTTACGAGCTTTTAAAATATTTATAAATATACAGGTTGTTCCCAAAAGTTTTGATATTTTTGAAATTTCCGGTTTAACCGGAAGCGTTTTGTTAACCAAAAATAGTGTCAAATAATAGATATTTATAGGATTGTTAAATATATCCATTTTCAAGTTTTCATTTCTATTACAAAAGAAATTAGAGATTTTTGATGTTTTGACATTCCAAAAATCATTACTCCAAAACGGCTCGAGCGATTTTGATAAAAATTTATATTTAGATAGAGAATTACATTGTCTGTAACATACCCAAAAAAGAAAATATGGCAGAGGAAATTTTGAGAAAATCTATTTCAAAATTTTGACCTACTTTGGCCCCTTAAAGGTAGGCAATTTTAAAACAAATTTGAAAATCGACTTGTTTAGGACGAAAGCTCTATATTTTGGCTGTACAATGCCGTTTTGAAATTTTTATAATAATAATTACCGGCCACGTTATATATGGGAAAAACCACAAAAAGGGACAACCGTTCTATTGGCCGCCATTTTGAATAACATTTGAAATTCTTTTTTCATGAATTTGGCCCAAATTTGCATATATGCGCTTAAAATAACTACCTTATTTTTGGACACCCTGTATGGATTTCTTATAAAAGCTTATTACGTCATGCAATAGTTTTCAAGTGACTACAATCTAATTTCATCAAAATCGGTTCAGTAGTTTTTGCTCTAGGGGGGGGGGGGGACCATACATAACATACATACATTTTGGTTAAAAAAATCGAAAATTTTTTTTTTACGTTTTTGGAATCAGGAAGATTCAAATCGTCGAAAAATGCAAAAAAAAATTTATTATTATTATTTTTCTTGGATTGGAAAAAGTTAAAAATCATTGGCCTGCTTTCTACTGTGCCGAGGATCTCTTACAATACAGAGGATGAAAGTCAAAAATCAATCAATCTCCAATGATTGCAATCGTAAAAATATATTTTGATATTTTTTTATTATAAAATTAATAAATCCAAGATTCAAAAACACCCACAAAGGGTAAAACATCCACCCAGTCAGGAAATTGACTTAATAATTCCTTATATTCAAATCCTTTGATGTTAATTTCATCATTGACGTATTTCCCTACAACTGCAATCTCAATCAATGGTTGATGCCAGTTTGGTGGATGACTTAATTCAACATTAAATTTGAGTGGCGTATTTCTTACACCCCAAGTGTGTAAAATTTTAAAAACTGAACGACCATTCCAATTAGTAGAAGATGTGGATGAAATATTATAATTAAAAAATGATGTAATCTTAATTTCATTTTGCGGTGATACATAAATTTCCATGTTAGGAGGACCTGCAAAATTGCATATGAGTTAATGAGTAACTTTTTAAGTACAAACCAATTAATAAAACTTAAGGGTTTACCTGATGTTAGAAATGATAAATGAGTTGAAGTACTATTCAAAATTTTCTTGGAATATAAAATAAACTTGATAGGTTCATTAATAATTGGTTTTTCTGATGCTTGAATCCAACTACTCTTTTCTCTAAAACATTTGATTTACTCAAAAAACATGTGTTTTTGAAGTGCTTACATTGAAAACTCTTTCTGCCATCCCATCGGTAAGCCACAGAACAAAATACTTTCACAATCATCATGAAGGGATGTAAAACTTGCGCCTTTTAAACATTTAGATATTGTATTAGGTCCATTTCGATCTAACGGCACTAACAAAAATCCCGAATCGTCTATATAAACATTATCTTCATAATCTCGTGCAACTCGACTCGTGTGCTACAAATAGTGATTTAATTTATAGTTATAGTAAAAATTAAAATCATACATAAACTAACAAACGTTGGGGTGCTGGAGATTCGACATTTCCATCATATGAAAACCCAAGAGGTGTAAAAACAATGATAAAAAATAAAATGTAGATAAAACTCAAAATCAATAATAATATTTGAGACTTTGAAACTAATGTTATAAGTGGAATCTAAAATTGTTCGAATTAGTCATATTGTTTTTCGCATTAAATAAAAATATTACATAACAAAATGTTATTGCAATTGTTAGAACAGCAACAATAAGAGCGATATGAACTTCTGGATTTATTTCTACACCCATTCTACCATACGCTGGAATCATGATAGCGTTTATTTGTAGACTTTGATGAAATAAAAATAAATTTGGTAAAATGGTTCCTATAAGATACACCGGTAACCATTTTTTAACTAAAATTTTACAATAAAAAGATTAAACAGATAACATCTATCGTTAAAGATCTTTAAAAATATTTCAAGTGTTATTATTTGTGGACTTGTGGAGAGTTCTGAGCATTTTAAGTACTTGTATATTGAACTCTGCTTTGTTATTGTGCAATCATACAATGAATTGAAAAAATAATGTCTATAATCGTATAAATACTCACTTGAAGATTGTAATCCTAAAATAAGTATAAGCACAAAAGCCAAAGTTTGAAATATCAATGGAATGAAAATTAAGTAAATAAATCGAAATGCCAAAAAAGTTCCTGTTAATAGAAATATTGTCCAAATTATTCGTACCAAATGCAGTTGAATTTGTACTTTTTCATTGACTCGAAACATATCCTACAACATATGAGCTTTTGTGAAATTTAAATTAGTTTAAAATTAAAGTCACCTTTTTAAAATATCTGTTAAACAACACTAAAGTTGTACAGCAAATTAAAATAATTGGAGTTACATATAATCCAAATATTATCCAAGGACTCCGATACCAAGTCATGGTATAATTTACAAAATCCAACAAAACAGCCGTACCATAAACTAATACTACAGCGCAAATACAACCAAGTAATAACGTTATTAAAGTCAAGCAAACATAAATAAACGAACTAAAAGAACGAACTAAAATGTACAAGAATTAAAATTGTAAATTAATACAAGGTACATAGCTTACTTAGTTTAAGATTGTAAAAGCTTAAAATTGTTACAATAAAAGATAAAGAACATGTAACGCTATACATTATCATTGCAACTGTTGGGGAGTAATATATAAAAAAGAATCCAAAAAGATCAAAAAATATTACACCATGCGTTGCTTGTACGTCGTTAATTTCAGGAGCGCTTCCTAAATTACGAACTAATGATAACAAATTAGCACCAGCATGTTGGTATGATCCTATAGGTATATTTGGAAATCCATCGTACTTAGTATGATATCTATAACCGTCACGAGTAAAAGCCATACCTAAACCTATAATCAAAGATTTTAAAAATTTCTTTGACAAAAGGACAAAATCATTACCTACTGCATTTTGGAATGTTATAAAATCATCAGAAACTATATCAAATGGTGCTGTTTGAAATATATCTTCATAAGCAACTTGTCCATTTGGATAAGGAACCTGCTGGTAATATTTTAATAACCAAGGACTAGAAGGTCCTGTTTGAAACAACATTTCTTTGCCAGCAACTCCAACAGCATCTAAATTTATAAAAGCTTTCACTTCTTTAGCCCATTTATGTTGAGTTATAAATCCATGAGAAGCTTCAATAGCACCATTAAACAAAAATATTATATTGTGTTCTGGTCTTATTGGAGTAGTAGTTATTTTGCGCAGAACTTCCAACATAATTACACAGTTTATTCCATCATCACTTCCACCTCAACAATAATAAATTTATTAAAAAAGTTTAAAATAGTTTAAAACTTACCAGGGCTAGTTGGAAAACTATTAAAATGAGCGTTAATAAGCAAACTGTGCTTAGAATCATTTTTTGAGTGTAACTTAACTATTACGTTTTGTACATTTCCATAAGAATTTATATTGCCCTTAGAATAAAAATAAGTTCCTGAAGTTAACTGCACATCCAACTCGATGGTATGATTTAAGTGTGCTCCGTTTTGAATTGCACTGACTTCATTTTTTAAAAAGTCAACAGCAGATTTTTCATTTTCAAGACTTCCCACTGTTCGAGGTCCAATACTAATTAATTTTTCCAAGTTTATTTGTGCTCTTTCGGCAATAAATTCGCATGGGTATTTGTTCTGTATTTAAACCATTTTTATAATTGTAAATTTTAAAAGCTTTCATACCTCATCTGCAAGTTGAATGGGGGTGGGCAAAATTCCATCAATGTAAAAAACTAATCCATAAAGCGAACATAAAAATCCTATAAAAAGTATTCCTATTATTAAAGATGTATTTATATTATAGGGAAAACACCGTCTTTCAGTTTGATACATTTTAAACTGGATTTCACGTTTTCAGCTATTTTAAATTCTCACTTTTATTAATAGATCAACAGCGTCATCCTATGCAGTAATAATTATAATATATAAAAAATTTCTTTAAAACAGGATGTTCTTAATTAATTTTTAGGCATATTATATTATTTTAATTAATACTAATAAGTTTAATTAAACATGTTAATCTTTTGAAACGCTTACACTAAAATCAATTTCAATAAATCACTCTTTGGGCAACACAGGACCATATTTAACATCAATCTACACTACATGCTTCAAAAAACCCATAAGTCTTAAAAACGTGCCAAGTTTTAGTTCACATGTATTCGAGTCAAATCTTGAAATTAAAACCAATTCTGATTTAGCAATAACTACAATGAATTGAAGTATCTATCAATAAACAACAAATATAATTCTTTTTGTTTTATTATAAAATATTATTAAAATAAAATTAATTTATACATTTAATTAATAAACCCACGATTCATAAGCACCTAAAGAAGGTGCCACATTTGTAAAATCAGGAAACCGACTCAATAAGTTATTATAAAAAGGTGTATTAATGTTTGTTTTATTATTCATATGTTTTCCCGATAATGCAATATCAAATGCTGGTGCATTCCAGCTTGGAGGAATAGTAAAATCGACATAAAAATTTAAAGGAGTACTTTGTTTGCCCCATGTATGAACAATTAAATAAGTAGGACGATTATTCCAATCCAATTTTACAGTTGGTAATACGGACATTAAACTTATATTAGCTACTTCTATACCTTCTCTTGGAGATATATAAATCGCTGTATAAGAAGGCCCTAAAATGTTTATTTTTAATTAAAATCGAAAGCTCTATAAAAAAGATCAAACCGAACCTGAGGATTTAAACTTATATCTTGTATTTGTTCCAACACGGTGTTTTGACCTTAATTTGAGATTTAATGGTTCGTGTATAATTGGTTGACCTGCAGGAATCCACGCAGTATATTTTCTAAAAAACAAATTTTCAATAGCTTTTTTTAAATATTTTGTTTACACTTACAAATCATGAGTTTGTCTATAAGTTGCTAAAGGAAGACCGCAATATAACTCTTTTTCACAATCTTCTATGGGTTTTCTTGCAAAATCCGACAAATAAATTTCGATAGTGCTAAGTCCATTACGATCCATCGGTAATATAAAAATACCTGAATCTTTTTTATAAATATGATTCGAATCATTTCGAAATACTCGACTTGTATGCTGTAAAATACCAAGATAGACTTGATAATCAAAATTTTACAACTTACATATGTGTAAAACCGTTGAGGTGCGGGAGATTCTACATTTCCACTATATGGAAAACCCAATGGAGTTAATATAATAATAAAAGCAGCTACAAAAGTAACGCCAAATAATGCTAATAATATTTGAGGTTTACGTATCAATGTAATTAGAGGTATCTAAAATCATAAAGATAAAAATTGATTAAGTTTTCCGAAATTTAAACTTACAAATGTAGAAGTAACTAGAAATGTACAGAATAAACTAAGAGTTCCAATTAGGAACTCTGGATTTGATCCCACTCCTGAACGTGCACATATAGGAATAAGAGTTGACATCATAATTATGACTATATTCATTAAAAACATAGTAGGAATTATCATAAAAACGACAAAAATAATTTTCCACTTATGTACTGAAAATACAAGAAAAATTTTAAATTAACCACTCATGAAATGAACTGGAAAGAGCATTGATCAGTAGAGGATATTTGCCAAATAACTTTAACTATAAATATTTTATGATTCTGTAACCGTAATTGAATATTTTGCATTTTAAATTTTATTATTTGAGCTTCTAAACCAATTACTCAAGTATAATTCGACAAATACCTGCTAGTCATTAAAATACTTACTCGAAAATTGTAACTTAAAAACATGAATTACTACAAATGCTACGGTTTGAAATAAGAAAGGCACAAAAAATGTGTAAACACCTCGAATTCCAATAAAACTACCTACTAGTAGAACAACCATCCATATTAATCGAACTATGTGTAACTGTATCTGTGTATGACCACTTACACTTAGATTATTCTAAAACAAAATCAAATTTTCATAAAGATATCCTTTGGGTAAGAACCTTTTGTTTGACTGCAGCAAAATATTAATTGACCAATATCGTTGTATTTAGAAAATTAAGATTTTGCTGCAGTAAATTTTATATCATACCTTGTTGTAAAATTTATTAAATATTAATAAAGTTCCACAACAACACAGCATAAAAGGAGCAGAATATAATCCAAAAATAATCCAAGTAATGTTGTACCACCTCATTGTAAGGTTCATTGCATCCAAAAGGAAAGCTAAAAGAATCATAACAACTACAGATAAAATCCAACCTACTAGTAAGGTTCCAAGTGTTAAAGAAACGTATGTCAAAGATTTCCAACTCGACACTACAAAGATTTCATTAAAAATGTAAAATTTTTTATTATTATTTACAAACCTAATTGAAAATCATAAAAGCTTTTGATAGTAATAATTATGGATATTACAGAAACAACACAGTGCAGTATAATTGCAACTGTTTGGGTGTATCTAATAAGAAATAATCCAAAGAAGTCATAAAATACTATATCTCCTTCAGGTTGTCCAGTAGGATCGCTTAGTTCTGGTGCATTAGCTAAATTACGAACGTATGATAATATATTGCTACCTAGATGCTGATAAGTTCCAGGACGTATATTTTCAAAACCATCAAATTTGGTATGATATCTATATCCATTTCGAGCAAAAGCAAAATCAGTTCCTACAAATAAACAACAGTTAAACTTATATATCTAATAAATTATACGAAACAAACCAATTGTATTTCCAAAATCTCTAAAAATTCTAAAATCTGTATCTGATGGAATGATACCACTTTGGAATATTTCTTCTCCAGCAGCTTGTCCACTTGGATATGGAACTTTTTTATAATAACTTAAAAGCCAAGGTCTAGAAGGACCTGCTTGGAAAAGTATTTCTTTGCCACCAGCACCAGCTGCTTCTAAATTAATAATAACACCAACTTCTGAACCCCATTTATGTTGTGTTATAAAACCATGTGCACCTTGCAATGGCGATTCTTCAGCACCATTAAACAGAAATATAATATTGTGTTCAGATCTTTCTGGTAAACTCGATAATTTACGTATAATTTCGAGCATAGTAACACAGTTAATACCATCATCACTTCCACCTTAATAAGAATCGATATATTACAACAGAAATTCTACAGTTTAAACTTACCAGGACTAGTTGGTACACTATCAAAATGTGCGTTAATAAGCAAACTGTGTTTAGAATCATTTTTTGAATGTAACTTAACTACTACGTTTTGTACGTTTCCGTACGAATTTATAAATTCCACAGTTGGAAAATCTAAACCGTATGATCCAGTAACTGTTTGTACATCTATTTCCATTTTTTGATTTTTATTGGCTAAGTCTTGAATAATTATAAGTTCTCGTTTTAGAAAATCAACAGCAAGCGCTTCATTTTCGTAAGAACCAACTATTCTTGGTCCTAAGTTCGTTAAAGTTCTTAAATCATTTTGAGCTCTTTCTGCAATGAAAGCGTCTTTATTTGTACTCTAAAATAAAAAAAATAATTAAAAATTAAATGTAAAATTAAATGTAAAAAGAAATTATTTACCTCGTCAGATATTTTTAAAGGTGTTGGTAAAATAGTATCAAAAAAAGTTACTAATCCGAAGAGGCAACCAAGCACAAAAAGAAAAATTATTCCATAAATAAACGATAAACTATGAATACTGTCTCGACGTTTATTAAGTTTCTCCTTATTGTAGTCTTCTAGAGGATCCATTTCTAAACCCTGCATTTCATAACGCTTTCGCATGTTTTAATGCCGATTGCTGACGTATGTAAAAAATATCTAATTAAACAGACAACTAATTAATCTGTATCAAAGTTTAAAATAGAAGTACATTTTATCTGAGATAAGTTAATTTACATAAAAATAATTCACACTTTCGCATAATAATAAAATTTGAGGTTACAACCATCTACACCTGATTTTAAATTATTGGTTCCACCAATTAAATCACGGTAACATAAACAGAGGTGCTCGTATTTGCTATCTCATCGTCCTATGACGAGCGGTGACCTAACGCAACCTCAAAACAATGATTATATACAGACAGTGGCGGCGCCAGGGGGGGCGAGATGGGACATTCTTATCCACCTCATTCTCGCTATGGTTCAAGTGGTTTCTAAAAACCAGAAGAAGAAAGAAGAGAAAGAAAGTTATTTGTCTTGCTGTAGAACAAAAAATAAATTAATTGCTGTCGTAGAGCGTAATATGATATTGAAAAGGAGAACCATAACAAAAAATTTTTGAGGCTCTCCTATCCGAAATATAAGATTATTTTTATAAGTTTAAAATAAGAAGTGAAAAAAAATATTACTTTGTTCAACAAAACTGAGGCCAATTGTGAACTACTTTGTGTGAGAGAGAAAGCATATCAAGGATATGTCATAAGACAGAGAAAACATATTATTTATAGAACATAAAACATAAGGATATTATTTGCACCAATCAAATACGGATAGTCGCGTTTAATCAGTCATCAAAAGCTTCAAGTTTTGCTTCAACTTAGAACGACCGTCGGCATATCTTCTATATTTATTACCGTGGTTTATAGTAATAAAAAATGTGTAGTTTTAAACCGTTAGATATTTTCTTTTTGCAATTAGTTCAAAGAAATAGTTTCTTCTGAAATTGAGCTCGGTGCTAAATTGTGATTTAAATGCTGTTGACCTTGAGGCATGAAAATTTTTAGCTTGCGGGGCTATAAAAAATTTGGCCTCTTTTCATCAATATGTACCCAGGGGCCACAAAAACCTAGCGCCGCCACTGTATACAGGGTGTTACAAGGGCGGTTCTATAGGAGGGGGGTTAATAGGGGTAATTACCCCTCCCAGAATTGAATTAATTCTATGGATTATTGTTTCAAAATTGAACATGTATTTTCAAAAATTCTTTTTCATATTTATACATTCAAGCAGTGTCCCAAACTATCAGTGGCGTAAATAACGGACCCACAGGGCCCGCGTTGCGGGAGGGCTCCCGAATAAAAAGGGCCGCCGAAAAATTCCGTAGTTTGTACCATAAAGAGCCTTTCATCACAACATCTAGAAGCCACCCCCTTTTTTTTTAAAGCAATAGAAGATAAACTTGACCCATTTTTTAGCGATTGACGCCAGAAATGCTAGGTTTCTACTGGATTAGAAAAAGAAGCTAGCTTCTAGAAGCTGTGGTGTAAGGCTCGCTTAAAGAGAGACTTTAAAAATGTCTGCTTTGTAATTAAGTATTCGAGAATTTAAAAAATAAATAGGTAAATACTTTTCTTCCCTTGATAGTTACGCAGATGTTTCGATTATAAGCAACTAAAAGTCGATGGGTTGTAAACGTTTTAGAAATAGTCACAAATGAACCCTGAATTATATGAATTTTTATACGAAAATAAATACCAAATGTAGAATCGACTTGCCAAAGTTAATATTCTCAGGTGCAACCCAACGGCCAAAAAGTGCATAGACAATGAAAACTTGTAAGGATTGTCATTTAATGCGATCGTGGTGAAAATCAAAATTTTTTTTCGTCTTTGAACATAGGTAGGTACCTATAGTATTTGCTAAAACAGAGAAAAATTTTATTTTAGCTAATCTTAAGTGTATTTTTTTGTATTATCTGTAGAATTTAATATGTCAGGTGTTATTTTCAAGATTTAAAGATCAAGATAATAGATAGCCTATTATCCATATATTTAAAATTAGTATTATTATTGGATATTTCGTGATATTTCAAATTAAGAGCATTGATTAATTAAGAGTCATCCCAATAAGTTTTATTTCAAGGTTTAAATGATATATTCAAATTCCAATAATTATACTAAATTGAACTATCGTATGTATGTATGACATTATATGAATAAACACAGGCACGTAACTAGATAATTTTTTTAGGGGTGGCAACCGGGAGGCCTCGTCAAAAACTGGGGGGGGCCACAAAAATGTACTTATATCAGAAGATTTTAACATCGTATCGAGTGTCAAACAAGCGCGGTTTAACCTTAAGGTCATAAATATTGTAAGTGACAACAAACCGTGCCGTGCATATGAGAGGCTATAACAGGAAAAGTCCATATTAATAATTAAAAAAGGCTAATAAATTTTGATGCAAGGATGCAATCTAAGAAAAGAGATCGTAAACATCGTAGTGACTTACCAATAATTATTAATTGTAGTATTCTCAGATTCTTGTTTTTGTTTCTTGGGAATATTACACGGGGTGGTATCCAAATTTAAGCAACAATCTTTTTGAATTTTTAAATTTTATAAGTATATATCGGGTGCCCACGATCAAAGCGGAACATAGCCAAATAACACAGGGAATTAGGGGAAGGCGGGGCTCATTCGGACAGAGGGCACTTTCGGACAGTTCAAATTCACTACCTTAGAAAGCTATTTAAGTACTCAAATTAAGCAAGAATATTGTAGATAGGGTCATTAGCCTATAGATAGTATCTCGTGCGTTTAGTTTCAATTGTTTTCTTGTAATACTAAAAACATTGTTTTGGTGGTACCGAGTAGAGTTTTTTGCTCTACATTCATAAGCATATACACCCCTTATTATGGACTTTTATATTATTTCATAAACAGTACCTTAGAACTACCTTATTTAGAAGTAATTTGACGAAGAAACTTCTTGTAAAGCTAATCTTAAATTTAAGCTATCCATTTTTAACTAAAATATTACACTGCGGGGTACATTCGGACAAACCTATATGGGGTAGATTTGGACGTGGTATTTTTTTTTCTAAAAAGAGGAAATAAAGGATTCAGCCTCCCCAATGTCGAAGATTCATCAACTACAGTTAAAGAAACTTTAAGAATTTAATGTTACATAAAATTTAATGTTGATTTTGGTATCTATAAGATTTTGTAATTATTAACTTTGCTACTTTGTATTTTTTTGCCAAAAAATTTTGTATCTTAGTTGTGTAGGGTCTGTTTAACGTTCCTATTGCAGTTGGAGTTTTTAGAATAAAAACTTAGTATATTTTTGTTATTTGAAATTCATTAGTCCGAATGTGCCCCACCACTGTCCAAAAGTGCCCCACTAGTGGGGTACATTCGGACAAATTCAATTTTTTGAAAAAATTTAAAATCTATAAAAATAAATGGAGATTAAGAAAAGATTTTTAAACACAATAAACTACATGTATGTATGCTTCTATATAACCAGGTGCCGTTTCTTAAAAGTTATATTTGGTATGCTAAAAAGCCATTTGACGAAAAGCGTCCGAATGAGCCCCGCCTTCCCCTACATTTGCCGCTTGCTGCTCACTAGGTTCATCTACAAGAACGGTAAGATTTATTTTCTTAGTCTGTTGATACCAAATACTTCTTAGTTAATGATTTTTTTAACATTGAAGAAGCAATTTAAATATTTTCATAATTTGAAAAACTATGAACAGCCATAATATGTCAAATTCAAATAATTGTTTTAATAGAAACAGATATTCAATAGATTACTATTACGTTCTTGTAGCTGAAGCTGGTGAGCAGCCAGTGGCGTAACTAAGAGTTTCTCCCGCGAAAATTTAACGAAATAACGAAATTTCATACTAAGCTATGTTTCGGGGGCCCTTTCTATCCTAGGGCCCTCCCGCAATGCGGGCCCTCTATTTATGCCACTGTGTGCAAAAAACTGCTAATGTAATGTGTGTTATTTAGCTATGTTCCGCTTCGATCGTGGGCACTCGGTATAAGTTAACAATTATTTGGGTAACAAAAAATAAGCACAATAAATACCACGTAACACAAACTAATAACTTGAAACGCGATTTTAAAATTCGAAAACGAGCTGCGATGTGCCGAAAAGCTTTTTCAGGACTAAACTGAAAATCTAACACATTTATGAATGACAAAAAGTAAATTCATACTTAGCTCAATGGCGGAAATTGAAATAATTAAACAGTTCCACGAAAGTTCTCATAAAATTAAGTTAGCTTGCGATTTAGAATAGCCGAGATATTATATTTCTTTTATATTATATTTCACGGCGGTATTTGTTAACTTAAATGTAGATAAATTATCTTAAATGATATTTTACAATACGCATTATATTCTTATCAAAACTCAATTTTTTGTAATGTCCCTTTTACTTTTTAATCT